>DWAN01006183.1:0-10649 GCA_018230445.1 Heliconius hewitsoni | reverse complement strand
ACAACCAGTCGGTTTTACAGTCACACTTCGTGCCATTGCGCCACGACTGGCCTCATAATATATAATAATATACTAGATTTACAAAAGATACGAAAAATAAAATGACAATAAATTGAAATTGCTCAATGCTTATAAGTTCCGCCGCGCTGTTGTCGTTACTTGGATAATGCAGATTGATTCAGCTCAAGTCTGACGAGACAAATTCTATTTTCACCGCAAGAATTCGACGGCGTGAAAAATATTCACGATTTGCTATCACTATAAACAATGAACGATAATATATTTACTTTATAAAATTGTAGCAATTTTCATTTCTTCGTTCTGGTATCGAGACAAAGCGCGGCGCTTAGTTCCGCCACTCAACACGCAATGACACCGGAATTCAGCGGGAAGTAGGGAACGGAGTGTCTTAACGCTAGGTTACCTCTGACTACCCTGCTGGGTGTGGGATACAGCGTGACGCGAATTTATTTGATTTTTATTAAGTAAAACTTATTTACTATACTTTGTCCAGAAATATTTAATGGATAAAAATGTATGGAATTAATATCAATTAAATCTCATGCATAATGGCTGCTAGTGTATAAGGTAATTAAATTAGAAAGAGCAACTATTGTGTTGCTTGTCAGTTCTTTTCAGCAGAAATACCTCCCAAGATGGAGAAAGTGTTCATTTGATACTTCAAAAGTCGTTTCAAAAGTCTATAGGAATAAAAGGTATTTTGAACTTGTACGTGTAAGAAACACAGAAGGTATTTTCATAGTGAATAAAATTAAAAATGTCCCGTTTTACACATATTATTTAAAAAGTGATTATATAAAACTGTCTTTACATTTAAATGACTTATTGGTTATAAGCTCGTAATTATTTAATAATAGATTTTTATTATTGTTATTATTTCTTATTTTTCTTTTTCACGGCATCGTTTTGTTTTTCCCATTATTTTGCAACTTATGTACAGAGACGGGTTGACTGGAAGAGATCTTTTCTAGAGTTAAGTTTGGACGCAACTATCAACAAAGTTGGCTTTGGAAACAATATTTTTAATGTATTTTCTCATAAACGTGTATTCAGTACATTAAAGAACATATAAATATGAATCAATTATTTAAACGTGAACTTTGAGAACAAGAAGTGGATTTACAGTCATAAAACAGCTCATAGTATCCAAAATACTTAGTATTTACTTTTCAAATGTCGCACATAGAATTTTTTTTTACTCATCATATAAACGGAAAATTTTGTCATGAGTTAAAAATCTGGGCACGATTCCATCAAAAAAATCCCATCGATACAACCCCTATTACACATTTAACATACCTTGTATTCCTATCGCTATGGTATCTCGTGGACTGTAAGAGCATTGTCAACCCCTGTATGTTCCTACCACGTACGAATGCCATAATTTTTTGTGTTTTTAAGAAAGTTTGCGTTGTTGCATTTAACTTTTGCCGTTTAAGTTTCGCTTTATTAGAGTTTTTTAATACTTTTATTAGTATTGGAATAAGAATTTTATAAGCTGAATAAAAATTTAAAATTTCATTTTTGAAGAATTTTGAAGTATGGAAAGGAGGGGTATACGAGTCTGTTCCGCGATAAATTCTTTATTATGCGTACATGTACATTTCTAAGAGTTAGACATCCAGTCGAGTCACAAGTCCCAAGTTCGACTGTAAGTTTCTTGAACGACAACGTGATGGACACACCCGCCTGGAATCTGAAATAGCTTCTTTTCTCTTTGGTTACATAGCATCTAACTGTAAAAGCACCAGCTGTGGGTTCGAATTCCTTTCGGGAGAATGAATTATTTTAATTTTCTTCTTTAGTTACAAGACAAAGTGCGGTGTTGAGTTCCACCACTTAACATGCAATAGCTCGAACATTGGGCAGAGGAGATAATATATGCGTGATTCTGCATGAAATTAAAAAAGTAGTGGAAAACGCCATACCCGTTGCATTACAACGAGGAACTTAAAAATCAATTTAAAACTTTTGTCTATAAATGTAGATTGAACTCTGCTTTTTGCTGTTAATAAGTCCTATTTATGTAATAGCTAAATAGTTTCACCAGAGAAATGTTAAATTAAAATAGTCTTTAAAATGGTTTCTAGTTTTGTGCTAATGAAATTAACTGCTAAGTCCATGAGCTCTCTTAATGAAAAGTTTTAAGAGGTAAATTTACTTCTTAGATACTCTATTTCAGATTTTCTTAATAATATTACATATTCAAAGAGTTTTTCCACACTGAGGAAAGAAATATAATTAAGAAAACGTACAAATAATTTTAACACGGTCGCTCCATTAAAAAGATAAAGCGCCGCGTTCAGTTCCGCCACTGAACAATGTCAATGTCTCGGGTGCCTGTGAATACTAAGTTCCCTTTACACCCTGCTATGTAGGATACCGCGTGAACCCTATTTCCATTAATTAAATACTTACAAAAGAAACTAAAACTGCCATATCAAAGAATAAGATAACAACACAATCCTTATCCTCACCATATCCTATGATTAGTGAGCGTCAGTACCGCATTACGAATAGGTTATTACGACGCAACCGTGTACGTGTACATTTTATTATTTCCGAACAGCTTTCTTTCCGCGTCACGTACAAAATATTTCAAATGAAATAACCAATTTTCTTTTAACTTTTATCTAAGACGGCATAAGGTGTCTTTTCATTTGGTACTGTTTCTTGGATATTTCGATATGTTCATCGTTTGGTCTGCGTGTCACGTAGATTCGATCCCGGCCGACGCGTGTACCATCTTACTCCTTATTTTGTTCTTGTTATCATATTATATATTATAACACAGTCGGTGTTATTAAATATGTAGTCATTAGATCTCTTAGATATTGGATAATTTTTGTATGAATTAATTAAAACAAAATTAATAACGAAGTGTCTTAACACTAGGTTCCCTCTGCCTGCCCTGCTGTGTGCAGGATACAGCGTGAAGCTGATCGATCGACAGATTGAGTGAGATATCGCTTTATCTATACTTTCAGTAAAATAAAAGAATAATCACTGATTTGACCGTAGCGTTTGGCGCTCCGTTCGCTCTGACCACCTCGCTACTTATTTATCACAGATTTTCTTTATTATTCTCTTTTCTAATTATGGAGTTCGCCAGTTGAGCACAAAATCTCTTTACCAATGCCATTGTAAGGAGAATATAGGAACCGTAAGTCATGAGCGTTTATTTAGTTACTCTAAATTGTGCCAGCAAGACCTCAAAAACTAAAAGAATCTTGTTATCATACGAAAACAAAAATCTTATCATCCCGTAGTATTTACAACGTTAATTTACAACATTTTGGTAAATTTTTGTATTACCATCGAAGTGCTAGAACGTCATTTTATAATGGCAATGGCCTCCCCTACAATCTTTACTTAAAAATATAAAGGCGAAAATCTTTTTAGCGCTCGATAATCGTTATGGGCTAAGCAGCTGCCACTTTGCCAAATTATTGGGAGATTTCCAAGCAAAAGTTGTCACCCCACATTGAAGAGGGTAACCGTAGTGTTTGATAGCATGATTTTCTCGAGGCGTAAGAAGAATGTTAAATTACAGAAATGAAAGATAATAGGGCGGCCCCTTAAAAGTTTTTTTCAGGGATAAACTTTGTATCCCGTAAGATTTCCGAATTACCCTCAGGGAGTTGTGAGTTTCACGTTATTTATTCATGGGGTTTCGATGCAGAGTGTATTTCACGATCGCTTTAATAAATAGAAGTTTAATGTGGAAATTTAAGAATTTTTTTGGTCCAAATGCGAAAGTAAATACCAGAAATGCTTTTTTTATGTTACATTTTACTTGAAGTGCCAGAGATATTATATTGATATTGAAAATAGATGGTAATAATAATACAAGCGATACTTAAGTATTTGAGTATTTTAAAAGCAATTATTTATTTTTAAATTAATTTAAGATGCCTCTTAAGCAATTTCACTGATTGGCAAATTTTGCTTAACGGAAATAGCCTAATGACATAATATTCCGTAGCGGCCAGTCGTGGCGCAGAGGCACAAATGTATGACTGTGAACACAACAGGTTTTACGTTTGATTCCCACTCAAGGAAATGAAATATTTATTATTTTCATTTCTTCGCCCTTGTGTCGAGGCAAAGCGTTTCATTGAGTTTTGCCGCGAAACACGCAATGCCTCCAAAATTTGCCGGAAAGTAGAGATGAGAGTGTCTTAATACTAGGTTCCCTCTGCCTACCACGCTGTGTGCGAGGTACATCGTGAAGATAATATAATGAAATATGTTACAATTCTTCTATTTAAAAAACCCACAGTAATATTACATCCTGACTAGTTTCAAAGAAAATGAGATAATTATTACTCTGTCTTCCTCTATTGTATTAATTATATTATTATTTAGCTCAGCCACAGCGTCTCACTCTAAGCACGGTTGTTAAAGGCTCTAATTTCAAAACGGGGAATTAATTATTTTCATTTTTTCGCTCTCGTAAGAAGACAAAGCTGTGGATTGAACTCCGCCTTACAATACACAATGTCTTTAATATTGGGCCCAAAGTCGGTACGGCGTGTATTAAGCCTGGGCTTAGTAGGAGTCTAAACTCACTCTGCCTCTTTTTCTATGCAAGAAAAAGAAAGCACAACGTCGCAGTGTTAACAGTGTAAAGACGGTTGTAGGTTCAACCCCCCCAATACAGCGTCAAGATAAATAAATAAAATAGAAGAGGAAATAAAACCAATATAGCATCAGTCCAAATCGAACATTTTATTTTTAAAACTAATACGAACGCATAGTAGAATTTACGATATATATATTTAATATAATATTAAATGGTTTATAACAGAACATTGACAATAAAGCGTTAACTAAATTCACCAACATCGTATAAAGCCTTATGTGATTGCATTCGAATTATTTACAAACGGACACGCCGATATCGAAATTGATCATAATAATAAAACATTAAAGCTATTTAGAACATGGCCAATGACACAACAGTCTTATTTCTAGATAATTTTTGATATTCATATAAAATTTTACATTCGATCCATTACTTAATCGGTTATAATATGAGGTTAAGTTAGAAAATAAAACAGTTGAATTTGATTTTTGTTATTCCTGTTAACAAGTTAAAAAGTTAGTTAAGTGATTGGCCAAAATGTGTTGAACAGTTTCAGTTTCGAATTGTATTTAGAGTTAGGATAGTAGAAACGGCAGTGCCTTCAGTAAGATTTCAAACGGAAGACGGAGGAAGACGTTCAATCTTGTTTTTATTTATATCGTAAGCTAATCCAAGTATATATTTATATAAAAGTACAAAAAAATGAGCAAAACACTAACTGGGTCGAACGTTCGTTGCGTAACATTTATTATACGTTTTAAACTCACTAAGTACGTCTTTAAAAATATATTTCGGAGCAACTAGAAGCTTCATAAGGTTTAGAAAAATACAGTGGTAAGTAGCCTCGTTGGATCAGTGCCAAGCTGTTGTCTAAATACGAGTACATCTAGAGTACAAAAGCAGTCTCCAGATTAAATTCGGTAACGTAGCTTAATGATATATTTAGAATTAACACTATGTATAAGTACAACTTCGTAATAGATTCGTTCATTGTTAAAAGTCACTAATCTCGGGGTCCGTATCTGCATATTTGCAAGTGAACGGATTCCTCAGCCACGAGCAGAATGATCGATCGCTGTGTTGTTTATATTTGGCTGTGGTGTGCTTTTTTGCGTGTGCTCTAGCGACCGCGGCTCGTCTAGTAGGGTAAGAGTCTAGAGATGATGCGTCAGAGTCTCTAGGAACGGAGTCATAACCCGATTCAGCTCTTCTGGATGTTCCTGCTGGACTATGTTTACCGGTTCTAGGCGTCGATTCATGTCCGCTATCATATCCATCTGGCTTACATCCAGCGACAATTCTTGCCACATTTTTATCTCCTTTCTCACATTTTTCAGATCTCGGCTCCGTGGTCACAACAGGCGGCGTTACTTCAAGGTGTAAATTAGATTTTAAGTCCCGAAATGTACTAGATGGGGCACCACTACCTGGAAGCCGATTTTCTTCTCTTAAGTTAGGATCAGACGCCCCATCAGGATGCCTTAGAGAAGCTATTCTGGCATCTGTTATATCGTTAGAACGATATCTCTCAAAAGGTCCGTATGAATCGTTATGTGTAACATCTAAATCGTGATATGCATCACATTCACCTACAGCACTACCTGGTCTCGACATAGACCGTTTACAACTATCACATATTTTATCACTAGGCCGATATGCGGGTTCACTGTAAACGGATCCATCGCCATGATAATCTTCGGTATCTCTAACATTGCACATAGAAAGAGATTGGAATTGAGGTGCAATTCTAGACGCTTGTTGGTTGCTATTGTCCAACGCGCGCCGTGACCCATATAATTCAGTCAAACCCAGTAATTCTTCTAAGCGTGAGCGTGACGAAGGTAAACTTTCGTGAGGATTTAAATCTGGCGGTTGGTCTACACAATTATTCATATAAAATCCAATTGTTTGTCGAAGATACGCCTCTGTTCTAATTTGTCTTTCAACTTCACTATATAAAGATAGAGTATCTGTAAAAGTTGATGCTACAGTTAAATTTTCTTGACTTAAAATTCTAAGTGGGTGATCATCACCCTCACCGTGTTCATATTGATCAAAATGATTTTCTGCATATCCCATACAAAGTGCTATATCTTCTTCAGTAACTTGAAGACAACAGTCCTGCATCGGGACAGGCTCTAAAGGTTCTTCGACTTCAAATATTTCTAGTATTTCATCTTCATCGTCGGCTGGACCTTTACTCATTCCATGAGGATCAATATCTCGGCTATGACTTGAAACAATCTCATCATCCATTCTCATTCTTTCTTTATATTTGCTATCCAAACTTTCCATTGAAACTTCTCTACTACTAAGACTACTTGGCTGTATTAATGGTAGAGCAGGGGGAATTTCTGCTAGTTCTTCACTGTCATCGTCTTCATCCGGTTCATTTTTTATTGATGATTTCGCACTTGATTGTTTTCTAATATAATTAAGATCAGGTGGACCAACGTTTTCTTCTTCTATAGCCATGCCTTTTGAACCAGCTTTTAAACCTGTTCTTATAGTAGATTCTTCTACATGTATTCGTCTTGTTGCATCTTTAACTTCCATTCTGTGTGTGGCAGAGTCCATTTCTTCAGGTAGCCTTGGCCCCTCTTTCTGAGGTTGCTGAGCTTTATGATTTGGTGAATTATGCTTAGACTTATGAATTTGGGAAGTCTGATTTTCGACCCATTTCTTAATCATATTTTTTTTATGGCTATCCATATAACCATATCCAATACTCTCGTTTCCATACGAATTAAGAACTCCAACTTGTAGAGGTACTGCATTATTAGGTTGCTGAATTGGCACAGATTCAAATTGTAGTGGAGCTTTAGGTTCTTGCATTGGGCCGTCTATCCAAGTTTCTCTCTTTTTTACTTGTGTTTCTTTTATAATATGTCGCGCTTCCACTAATTTTGATTTTGATATTCTAGGGCCATCAATCCATTGTTCATCACTTGTACTTTTTCCTTCTTCTCCATGTTTTGAGTTTTGTTTTTTTAATGGGGTTGTTTTAGATGTAATATTATGTACCGGTGAAGATTTCGGCGTATAATTTGGCTGTGTTACATTTTTCATGGGAGAAGCTTTAGGTGATGCGTGAATTTTATGTATAGGACTTTTCTCTTCTATAACTTTTGACAGAGAAGATTTGTGTTTCTGATCTGCCACTGAGCTCCTTAAAGTTTTACTTAAAACTGTATTTATGTGCGGTATATATACTGGTGGGTGCTCACCATCAGTTGCATCATCTGAAGGGCCTACATAAATTACCGTATCTGCGGACAGATCACTACTCGACGGATCAGGTTCACTGCTGCTAGGCTTAGAAGCATCTTCTCCAGAACTTCCTCCAGAACCAGCGTTGTTATTTGAAGTATATTTAATTTTTCGTCTACGTAATCTATGTATTCTTGAAGCCAACTGCAGTGTTGTTAATGTATCTGAATAGTTTTGGACGTTAGGAGAAACATGTACTATCATAGCAGTATGACACGTTAAGGAGCCTAAGCATTCTTTTAATACATGCGTTAAGTTATGGTCTCGATAAGGTAAATGACGTTGCCCATTAAAAATTGCAAGTAATATATTTCCTAAGCCAGATAGTGGTATTCCACCGTTAGTTTTTCCTCGTTCAGAATTGCCTAAATCTATCAAGTGCAAGCGGCTCCTCCCTCCGGCAACTGTAAATAAAGAAACGAATAGTTAGTTTAAGTCCGTCTCGATAGAGAAAGCTCTAGAAATTTGCCTGAACGTGAATAATCAAATATTCAATTGCATTGGCGCCGTACAATCAGCATTGCAGTGCAAACAAGTGATAGATTGAAAATTTCACTATTATATAAAAAAATAGTTTAAAAATCAGCGTCACGCTGTATCCCGCACTTGGCAGGGTAGGCAGAGGGAGCTTTTTGTTAAGATTCTCCATTTTCCGCCTAAATCTGGAGACGTTTTGAATAAATGAAAATATAAATTTAAATAAATATTTTATTTCCTCGAGTGGTGAACCAACAACTAGTCGCGTTTACAGTTGTACACTTGTACCTTTGCGCCCCTACATTAAATAATGCGTTGTGTAAGTATGAAAAAATAAATAATTACTGTTTTTTTTCAGCTGCAATTATATTTATTGAAGAAAAAAATTACTCACCAGCTCCTTTTCCTCCAACACTGTACTGGTATACGTGTAATGTATACAGAAGGTGGCTATCCTTCCCTTCTTCTCTAGTGCCTCGTGTGGCCATTGCTGCGTCGAGATAAAACGCTGCTTTTTCAGCACTGTGTACTCGCAATTCTGATTGATTTTGTAGATGAGTGCCGAAGAGTGGATCATCCCGAAGGTAAACGCCTGGTGATTGTTCCGTGTCTGTTGTAATCCAAACAATATTGGTTTAATATTAAAAACATATTTTTTTATTAATTTACAATTATCTATTGATTTAATAAAACAGTAAAAATGTGCCAGTATATTAATGCATATATTTGCAAAAATATATCTAGGGAATATGAAAATTAAAAAGAACTAGAACTCAATATTTTTAAAATTTTTATCTGCTTATATACGTCTATCTTTGAAGCTACTGGACGGTATTAACTGAAACTTTTTTGTTATATAACTATTAAATCTGGGCAGAATCTGGACTGTAATTGAAATTCGAAAGTAGTTCATCATGGTAGGCAGTTTAAGCATAAAGTTTTATATGCAAACGAAGTTACGGGCGGCCACTACCTATTATGAATACAATATTAATATATATTTTTATCATTAAAATGTAAAGTTCTATATTTATTTTATTTTAAAATAAGAAAACTATTCTTTACTTGAATAGGAAATTATATTATTAAAAAAAAAAATTAAGCGTTTCGATGGAAACCAGCCGTTTCCAAGTGAATAAAGAATGTCTTATACGTTGTCTAAAAATACGTATATTACTTGAACTTACCATTGTGATAAGGTGCCAACAAATCTCGTATTTGATTCGTATTAGTACAAAGCTCGACAGCCGACACTCTCACAGAGAAACGAGTGCCACATTTGTGTCGTTGCTCTCCTATGCCGCGGAAAAGCCAAGATATTGCACATGGCACGGCACCAAGTGAAGATGGTGTATCCGGTCGCCCCAGCATTGTATACGATTTGCCTGTGAAATTATATGAGAAATTAAAATCAATAAAAATAATTTTATTTTTAATGCAATATTAAATAATATCAATTTTGGCGGTGCGAGAACTCTCTAAGACATTTTAAAAATTTTATTTTCTTCACGTTGGCGTTGTTCTTCTTCACGTTCCGCCACTCAGCACGCAATGTCTCCAGAATTCGGCGGAAAGTGGAGAACGGAGAGTCTTAACACTAGGTTTCCTCTGCCCTACCCTGCTGTGTGCGGAATACAGCGTGAAGCTGATTTTATTTTAATTTTATTTTCTTCACATATCTATAAGTAAAATTATAAGCAAGTTTAATTCCTACCTGTATATAACATCACCAAAATATTTCAACTAAACAATAGCAAACCAAGACGTTCTAATTACTCTATCGACATCGAAATAAGCAGGATGATACGTTAAGCCGAGCTTCCCTCGCGACCGCCTTCCCTCTTGCCTCTGAGCTAAGTTGAGGGTTTTATTCAATTTGCATTTAAAACCTTAATCCTCCCGCTGAGTGAGTCTTACAATGGCTCAACTCGTTAATAATATTTCGCGTTCAAATATTTAATATTTTGATTTTTGATTTTTAATGTGTCTAGTCTCATATTTCGTCACTGTCGTGATTTTCGGTCGGAAAATATTTATTATTGAATAAAGGCAGAAATCGGGAAACGGTAGAGCAAAAGTGTTGAAATTAATAAATGAGAAAAAATGCAAAAAATATGTAATTTTAAACTAAATAATAATAAATATGTAATTCTAAAAAAAGATAGATCGTAATTACGTATCTAATGATGAAGATAAAACAAAATATGTAAATTAAAAAAAACTATTTAATTTTTTATTTCTTTTTGTGCCGTGTGATCCCGGCCTAGAATAGGATCATCCTGGTACTGGTGGT
>DWAN01006182.1:0-10649 GCA_018230445.1 Heliconius hewitsoni | reverse complement strand
GAACCCACAACCAGTCGGTTTTACAGTCACACTTCGTGCCGCTACGCCACGACTGCACTCAAATTTGTAAATATAATAAATGATAAAAGTTTATAAGGATTAAGTTTTTATTTTGTATTGTCTACCACTATATTACCTAAACGAACGCGCTCACAATTACTACACTAATTTTATACAAAGATATTCAAGTTAAATAAGTTCTTAAGTTAAATAAGATTTCAGAATTGAACCTAGGACTCATCTTGTTATGATTAGTACTGATTCATATAGAACGTGTTTTTCTTGATGCATCAGCAGGTCTCTTGAACACGATGAATTACAAGGTCGTTTTTTGAGTTCACCGACAGACAGTCAGTTCTTTGTAGGTATTGTTGTTGTTTTTGCTGTTATCATTTAGAAATAGCTCCAAAAGTACAATCATAGTAAGTTTAATGGTTAGTAGATTTTAATAAGTACGCTTTGAAATTTGCTGAGATTTAAGGGATTCCATAGTAAATTAGTTTTTATTACTACAAAGTAATCTACTACTGAATTCTCGTTGCCTTCTTTGCTATTTCATCACTATATGTTAAACAGATATTGGTATATTCATATAACGTGCAAATATTAAATTTCGTTTTCCTTAAACATATTTAAAATTGACCGTCACGTCTTAGCGCGCGTCTCTTAAATTGATTTTGTTTATATTTTACTTATCTCTTCCCAAACTATTAGCAATAACCTGTGTTATGATATCAAAGAACTAACATTCACACTACCCATTAACAATACACGTATATTGTTTAATCATCACCTTTTTATACTACTATAATCACTATAAATAGAAAAGTATGTAATTATTTAATCATAACCTTAATATTATACTACTTTAATCACTTTATATAAAAAAATAAATATATAAAGAGTTTCCACTAAAATATCAACTTACGTCCACTAACGAAGCACACATATGTAGAAATGAACACAAACAGCGGATAAATCATTTTTTTTTATACAAACATTATTTTTATATTTCCTTATTACAATAATACGACCGCGCGCCGCGAATTGTCGTTGTGTACTGGCGATACTTTAGTTTAGCCTCTGGGAATCCTCTCTTTGATAAATAAAATGGTGCTCACTTTATCTGTACTATACTATTTTAATTTGTATTTGTAATATATTTTTATATTAATTTACGATGGGTTTTTTGAGTTTTATTTTTAAATATTTGTTAAGTGCTCAAATTAAAAAAACATCGCTTAACATTTATAGCAGGACAAGGTAGGAAAGGACTTAGTGTTAAGAATTTTCGAGACATAACGTGTTGATACAGCGATGATACAGTTACATACAGCGAAGTAATGAAAATAAATTATTCTCAAATTATTTATAGGTACTTGCTATAATATTGTAAGTTAAACAAGTATTTTAATTTACATATTACCAATGTATTAATCAAACCGACAACCATCATATATATTAATTATCAAAGACAAATTACTTTGCAATTTGTATAATCTACTGTCATAATATTTTTATTTCCGACATCATCTGTAAGTTGATCCTTAAAAAAACTTGTCGGTTGAGTTTTGTGAACGTCTGCTTATTGTTTTTTTTTCTAATAATATGTAATATAAACTACGAGTTCTGTAGCGGTCTTGTTTATTTAGCTAGGCTCTGCTGCAGGTTCGTTATCGCTTGAAGGCAAAAAGGGGAATCCTACTAATATTATAAATGTATAAGTTTGTGAGGATTGAAGTTTGTTGATGATAGTGATTTAGATGAAACTATTCAATAACATAGTTTATACGTCAGATTAACACATAGGCATACAGCGCTGTGAAGATTTTATTTAACTTTCTATAACATAACAATGACATTAAGAAAGCAGAGCCGCGCGTTGGTCGCTAATAACAAATATAGGGTAAAACCGGGATAGATAGCCCCACTTTTAGAAAAAACCTCCTACTTCCTGAATTTATTTAATCCTTTATGTTGAATGATATCGCTCATATTAGATATATATATCTCACTTATAACAGGCATCAGGCAAATATTTAGTTAGGACACTCCGTTCCCCGCTTTCCGCCCAATTTCCTAAATATTGTGTATTGGGTAGAGGAGCTTAACGCCGCGCTTTGACTTGTTACTAGAGCTAGGATATGATATTAATTAGTTCCCCGAGCTTGAATCGAACCCACGTAGTGCCGCGGCACCAGAAAGGCCTCAAAACTATCAAACATTAGCTCATTAAAATTTATTCCATAAATTGGGACTAAAACATCTAAATTGGTTGTACTATTAAAAAACAATTAAATGTACCGTTGGTACATTTAATATATAAAATAAACCTTTTTCAAATAAAAATATGCTACATATTTTTTATTATAGCAAAACCCTGACATATAAAAAAACCCTTTTTATATATTATTGATAGCACAATAAACAAAGGGGAAAACATATTTTGTCATTTATTTAATCACTACAAAAAACCATGTTATCTTTTACTGGCGAGAGTGGTGTTTTGGCTAGGTATAGGTAGTTGGTACGTTATATGGCGCTAATCTACGGAACCCTCCATGGGCTGCTCTAACTAAAATTTGATTAAAAATCAAATAAAATCGTTCAGTGATAAGAGTTCAACTCCAAAAGGAAAATTATTTTTTATCATGTAGGTACTAGTGACACGATCACTTCGGCCCCTTGAACTACATAAATACTTATTTACTAATCTAAATTACTTTCGCGTTCTAATGAAATTAAAAATTATCATTTTAAAGACAATATTCATACATCATCATTGGAAACTAAAGTATCAGCCATTTTAATGAAATCATATTTTTTACCTGATTACGGGAAAGCCAAAAGAAGGGTTGTGGTTTTAACCTGTATGTATGTATATATGTATGTACATCTGTTCCCCTGTAGCTTCTAAAATATTAATCATAATTTAACTAACTCATTGGAAGCGTTTCAATTGTCCGCTCGTTAAAGGCTATGAGACGTCATACTAATTAAGTAATTATAAATTAAAATATCCAATGTCAAGTTTTGTTAAGTATAAAAGACAGAGAATTTTCATATCCAAGGTACACCTTGAATATAACACATCAATATTTTTAAAGGTGTTCAGGGAATCAGTTATAGTAGCCATAATTGCACGCAGGCAAAGATGCGAGCGAAACACTAGTTTTGATTATTTTTTTATCTAGTGAAATTTTTTATCTAATATAATACATTAGAGTTATTTGCTGATTAACGCATTGTTAATTCTACGTGACGTACACTTAATAGTCTCTTTTAAGGTTTGTGTTGAATAAAAATACTGTAGAAAGATGAGCAATTTATTATTAAAAATAATATTTAAAACTATATAAATACTGGTCAAATGCTATTACGACATGATTATTTTATTGACGCTCTGATGGTACATAGAGTTGAGCCCTAAATATATGTATATATATGTATTCTGATCATCGGCGTTTGTACATATACATATTTTTCTATTAATATATAACGTTTTGTTTTAAATTTTTTTTGGCTTAATTTTTATTACTTAAAAATTATGGCTTGGGCACCAGATTATTCTGGAGTGGGCACATACCACCCGACCCTATTTTACTAAAAGCGACGATATTTTATTTATATGTTTTATACGTATGTATAATTCAGTAAGCTCGCTTACCTTGAGGTATATTGAGGAATAAGTATTAACTTCAAAATTGATTCACTCGGTGACTCTGTCTTATAGTTAAAATTTTACATACACAATTTTATATATTATGCACAATCTATTACTAATTTACGACTATTTCAATTCATTTACTAATATATTTTCTAGCATAACTATAAAAACATACATATTCATTTGCAATTTGATATAGGGAAGTCTATTATTTTATAGAATTTGGATCCATAACAAAATTATCTTGTGTTCATATAGGTTATGCGAATTTTACATATTTTTAATTAAAATTTAGAGCAGGTTAATCTGAATTTATATCGCACAAGTGTGGCAAAAGTGAACGTTCAAGGTCATGATTTTAATTTTATTATATCATATTGAATGCAAACCCACCGCATACGTTGTTCTCAATCATAAGATGATATTTTTATACCCCACCTATACATTTACGTACATTATTTTAACTATCAAAAGTTTTGTTCGTGGATTTACAAATAAGAAGTGCTAACTAAATCATTTTAGAATTTTGACATACCAAAATGTAGAGGAGCTTGGCCGAATTGAGCTTGGTATTTTTAACATGATATGAATAAGTAGGTAGTGACTGACTTGACTCCGTTTATAATATTATGTCGAGGGACTAGTATATTAATTATTATTATTTCTATATACAAATAATACACGCACTGTGTGATATCAAAAAATAAAAAAACCTTGATAATACCGGCAAAGCGTTTAGTTTTCAGAGAACTGGTTATCGCTAGACCATCTCATATATTTATTAACCGTTTTGTAAAAAAACTAAAAGTTAGTTTTAGAATAACGTTTTAGCTTGTTGCAAAGTTTTAGTATTTTTTAGTTCTAACAATAGCCTGCAGCTTCAATTTTATTCAAAATTTTGGATAGCATTTGAGATTGGCTTGACGACGTATCCCGCACATTGCAGGATAGGCAGAGGAAACCTAGCGTTAAAGAATTCCGTTAAGTGTGCGTATTGTGTGACGGAACTGAGCGCCCCGCTTTGTCTTCCTACTAGAACCAGAAAATTACAATAATTCATTCCCTTAGTGGGAATTGAACTCACAATCGCGTTTAAAGTCAGACGTTGTGCCGCTGCATCACGACGGTTTTTGATAAGATGGTAATTAAGTTTCAATATTAACTGTGATCCATTCTAGGTAGTCATAGACCTTTGTGTAAATACTGGGCCAGCCTTTAGCTCCGCACTGTGAAGGTCCATAGCTTATTATCCCGATGATTTCGTGGAACTGTTCATATTCATTTATTAAAGGTCCCCCGGAGTCACCTCTACAGGTGTCCTTGCCGACCTCACCTCCAGCACACAGTTGTTTGTCCCATATTGTGGAATTGCCGTTAGTTTTGTAACGATCTCGGCATTTCTGTAAAAATTATATTTATATTGTTAATTGTTACAATGTTCCCCATTTTTTTAATGATTTCGCTATTGTAACTAGCAATATCAGCTATAAGTGGCAGTGTATAGCAGTTTGTAATATATTTTTTTGGTTGTGAACTCACTGGTTGTTCTACATAAGGTATGTCTGTATGTAGTTTGATATTGCTCGAGATGCCATAGTCATTGATAGCTCCCCATCCCGCGACGTGTAACCGCCAATTGCTTGGATGATTCTGTGTTATATCCGATGTTGGTAAGCATAATGGCCGGATGAAGTCTGTAATATAGTGTTTATTACTGTTATTATCAGTTTTTGAAAAAATATTTAAATTGTAGATATATTTATAGTTCACTTAAAAAAATAACTAAAGTAAACAATATAAATGTACTGTAAAGTTCATAATTTAGTTAAGTTCAATCAATTTAGCTTTAGTTTCTAATAATATATGTAAATATGTTTATTTACAAGAAATTTGTATACTAAAATATTAACCAGTGTATGGGGCCATTTCTCTCAACTTAATCAATCCTATGTCATTAGCTTGAAATATATGTTTTTCTGAATTATAATTTTCGTGTGGTATAATTTTTTCTATTAATATTGTTGAGATGCCTTCTGTACAATCCTCTCCGCCGCCTTCGACTTCTATACAGTCCGGGCCGCTGTTAGTTCTATTGTATTCCCCAAGAATAACTGATTTCCTGCGTGACGTAAATTAGTGTAAATACACTTAAATATCAAATGATTGAATTGTATATTATATTAAAGAAATTGTGATTTTTAAAGACTATGCTTAAATCCTATAGAGTGATTTTAGTAATTCCATTTGACAAAAAACCGACTTTTATTTTTTGATTGGATAATTTCTTTTGAAACATTCCATTGTCACTAAGGTATGTAAATAGTGAAATTTCACATCTTTTAAAATATTATTATGAATGTGAAATTATGTGAGGATAGATGTTTGTTCTACTTTCACGCAAAAAATACTGAACGGATTAAATGTAACTTTAATCAGAGTAACGCACATTTAGGCTACGTAGGTACTGTCAAGATCGTGGGTCTATAATATATTTATATGCAATACTTACGCTCCTCTAGGTTTTTTATCAGAAGTGACTAGACAGTGTGCGGCGGTCAGGACGTACAGACTGCTTATAAGTGTCCCTCCGCAACTGTAGGGCCTATTGTAATCTATGAGAACTAGCCACGGATATTGGTCTATAGATGTTTGTGTACCACCTGTGACGTACGTATTAGGTAAATTAAAGCATTAAAGTAAAATATAATAAATTAAGAAACAGTAGGTATTATGTAAGATTAGGAAATATATAACATTGTAAACGTAGCAGATTTAATTGGCAGGTAGTTAAAGTGCCAAAAAAATATTAAAAGATTGGCAGAATTATGACAAAAAAATATTAAATCATATAAAAGACTGTGCATGAACATAATTAGAGAAAGAAATCAAGTTTTTATCTTATATATAATAATTTTATCTTATATAAAATAATATCTTAATTTTTGACGCATATAAATACACACCTATAATTTTGTTCCCTGAAGGACTCTCTACACCACAACAGTTTTTGTCAGGTGCAGGAGGCGTTACCGAATAAGGGCAGTTTTGGGAATTCTGGATTCTGTTCAGAGGAACAACCTCATCGCAGCACACGCTAAAACCCCGACCAGGGCACCTGTAGAATAAACGTAAACGTTTAAATTCAATATCTTAAATAATTACTTCTATGTACGCATTTCCTGAATTATGGCAGTATAGGTAGATAAAACGTAATGTTAAGACATTAGGATTATAATTTTCATTCATATTATAGAAATTCAAGAATTAGTAACGGAACCCAACAGCACGCTCTGTCTAATCAGGTTACACATACTTCCGATATAATATTTTTTTTAAAAAATAGACTATCATTTCAAGCCATAAATAACTCTTTTGTCTTAGAAAAACTCTGTTATAATTGCTGCTCAGTTTTTTTTCTCTCCATTGTGTACTCGTAATAATCTTGCAACGTGGTTTCCCCGTCCAATTCAACAATTAAGTGCTTCATAAAATTAAGTGCATAATTCTTTCACAGGCGAAAGTTAGATTAATTAATCATTAGGTAAAGCGCCATCTCTCACCACCCATCGATTTATCAATCAGAACACATTGGGGACAATAGATAATTTTTGTGTAGTAAGCATAGAGACAAAAAGCAGTTTTAAGCTTTTTCCCGCACAATACCTATAGTATCCAGAATGAATTTTAAATTATTCAATATAATTATTCCCCCGAGTAGGAATCTGACTCATAACCATCGTGCTTGCAGTCAGACGATATCCCATGCGCCACTACGGTCTCAACAATATACTACATAAAATAATATTTTTTTAAATTGCTCTAAATTATTATTTATATAATATAAGAGATATCTATAGATCAATAACTATCTGGCTTTCAGTGAGTACACTAGACTCTACGGTTAGGGAGGAACATAGATAAGAAATCTCTACAGTGGTCGGACACTGCCTATAATTTACCTTGATCGCTGTATAAAATCTAAGTTTTGCTTTGTAGAGTTTGCCATCATCATGAGAAGCTTTGGGCATTCTTGAATTCGAATGCAAACACCAATTGTTCCAAATCTGGTAACACAACGAGCGTCCTCCGCAGTTTTTGGAGGTTTTTTGGTAGTGGTAGCAGTGGTAGTGGTAATTGTGGTGGTACTTTTAGTGGTAGAAAGAATGCTTATGAGAGGTGTTGCAGATTGACAGCATACCTGTCATAAAAGTAAAACGATTATATTCTTTTTAATATGGGAGAACCGTAAAATTAGATAGTACAGTGTAGATAGAACAATTTTAATGTCAAGTGATAAGACATTCTATTCGTCATTTTAATAATAAATAAGAAATAAATATACTTTATTGCTCAGTTAAGAAAATCAAAAACACATACAAACTTAAAAAATAATTATAAAAAGTACAACAAAGATGAGGTCGCCACCTCATCTTTTAAAGCGATCTCTTTCAGGCAACCTTTCCGAAATTAAATTTGGTAATTTTAATTAAAAAAATGTTCAACTGACCAGGAAAAGAACAAATGAATATGACAATATTAAAAGATTTATCTAAAAACTTGACCGTAGTACGAGTTGAATTATAATTATGAATAATGATTGTGTCGGTAGGAATCACGTTTTAGATCACAATAATTTTGGAATCGTTTTAACTAATTATTATTATCAGCATACAGATAAATTGGTAATATAAGTCAGATTTTCCTTAATCATAGATAGATTCATTTACTTGTAACTGCACTTAAAATATGCTTAAATTGTTAAACTTTATGAAATAGACACGTGGAAAGTGAATTTATGAGTCGTCTGAAATAAAACAAAATACTAGACGTTAAAAGAAGCTCATAATCCTAGAATCCTCCGAGGTCGTCGACGCTGATGACATCCCCTTAAGCAGTCAAACAGTGCTTGCTGTTTCTCAGAATTATAAAAACAGGTTATTCATGATTGAATATATCAATTATAATAATCACTCCTTAGGAAAATCCAGCGTAATAAAATAGTTATAAGTGGTATGCGGACGAAACTGCAAGCAGGGACGCCAATAATATTTTTTTGTCATACACTCCACGTATAGACATTGATTTTTGTTATGTGGATAAATGTGTCACAAGAAGTAAATATCTTATTAATCAAACTTGCCTTAGACACCTCCCCTTCAAAACCACATTGCCATTGCCTTATTGTCTCCCTTTCTTGTGCTGTTTTCTTTATTTTATCTCTGAGAGCCTTACAGTCCTTTATCAATATACAGACACCATCGTTACCTGTTGGTGTAATGCATGTTTCTGGAAGGAAAGAAATGGGTAGTATAATTTCTATTATTCTATTATAATCATAATATGCATTTAAACACTTCAGTATGGAAATTTAAGTAATGAAAAACGTGTATTTCTTATGTATGTTACGCTTTTTTTGTGAGTAGACCTGGGAAAAAGAACCAGGAGGGAAAAGAAACAAGATTATGTCCTGCTTTTCACATAATGTCTATTTTAGAAACATTGCCAGTTTGATATTTTAAAATATATTCTTATCAGACACGAAAATGTTTATAAATATAAACGTTTCCCGTAGTTTGAATGCCACTATCTAATATAAATGAAATTGTAAATCTTATTCACTGGCTAACACACATTTTTCACATGGATAAAAGACACATGCCTTTTATTTCAGTGTCTCGCTGTGTCCCGCACATGACAGGGTCGGCAGGGGGAACGTAGTGTTAAGACATTCCGTTCCCCACTTTCCGCCGAGCTCTGGAGGCATTGCGTGTTGAGTCAACTCAGTACTCAACTTTACCTCGACACCAGAGCGAAGAAATGAAAATATAAATGTAAATAAATATTTCATGTCCTCGAGTAGGGGTCGAACCCACAACCAGTCGATTTTATTTGGAAAATTCATAAAAAGAGAACAAATTTGACTTCAGTGTAATATGATGTAAGTTTATAACATGTGATATATACGTATAACATCTTATGCATTTTTATTATTTTATACGTAGGTACGCGGCCTGCCCCGACTTCTCCATATAATTATTGATTCATTGAGCCATTGACTGTGATTTCGTCATCAAAGGTTTACATTCGTCATAATGTTAGGTATGAACTATTTACCACGATTTTCAGGAAGCACCACTTTTGTATTACTAAAAATTATCTATATAACAGAATTATTGATATAGTGATTTCCTATATAAAACGTTAAATATCATTGATTCCCTGTACTACCCAAGGCGTAGTTACATATAAATAAAAAAAATGAAAATATTTAAAAAATGTAGAATGTGCACCTCGCCCCGCTCTCCCTTTGACAATTTCGTTCATTTTCAAATGATTCAGTTTGCTTATTATAGAATAAACACGGGATACGTGTTTATTCTTTACCTTTAAATCAATAATAAATATTGTATGACACAGAATATTATGTATTATATTTAACTAAATGTAATAAACAATTAAGTATTTCCTATACATAAAAATACTTTATAAATTAGTTTCTTGCATCCCCCCAAAATAATGAGTAGACGGATTGAAGACACTACTTTTTCTATTCCGTGCTAAGAGTGCAGAGCGCGGCGTTATATTTCGCTACTCAACATGCGATATTTCGAAAATTGGGCGGACCCTAGTTTCCTTTTACCTACTGTTTCTTATGCAAGACGTACAGCATTTGCTGTACGTTTTTTTTATAAAATCACATTTTGATAGGCGGAACCTGACGCTATATATATATAAGTAGTCTGCAATAAAAATGTATGTATGTAGATAATATATATATATACCTTTTACTAGGATCGAATCAATAACAATCCTGCTTACAGTCAAATAGTATAATGTAAAATATGCGGATAGTATAATGTAAAATGAATTATCCCTCTCTACATAATATGATAAATGAGGTAAAATGGAATAAAGGATTAATAATCAAGTTAACTTAACTTAACTTAACTTCACGCTTTATCCCTAGCGGGGTAGTCAGAGA
>DWAN01006181.1:0-10650 GCA_018230445.1 Heliconius hewitsoni | reverse complement strand
AGTATTTATCTTTCCTAAGTGTGGATTAACACTTTAAAAATGTTTAAAAAATGTTTTATTTAATCACTATAAACACTACGAAACCGCGCAACATTTTGGAAAAAAAAATTAAAATAACTAACTAAATTAAAAATATTATATCATCACATCACATTTATATCAAAAAGTCACTTGTTTTTTTATAAACAAGTTTCGCCGTGTCTATTACAGTCTACATCTGTAGCAGTAATAGTATTGGACGTGTATCGGCGGGGTGTGATTGCATTAACCGCGCGCCCCCGTACACTAATCACACGACGCCTCGATTATGTTTCACGGTTATATGTAAGTATTTACGAAAATACACTTTCAATATTATGTTAAACGTGAACAAAAATAATGTTTTAAAAATATTAAATCTTATTTTTTTTAATAGAAAAATATTTCAATACTATAGAACTTATTTTTAACTTCACGATGTAACTCACATATATATACATATACCTTGCAGGACAAGCAGACGGGACCTAGCGTTCAGACACTCTGTTCGCCACTTTCCCTCAAATTTTCAAATAATGTGAGTTGAGTGCCGGTCAACGTGCTTTGTGTATCAAAGCGACGAAACGAACATAAACTCTCACACAAGAACTCACAACCATAGAATCTCCATCGATAGGTTTAAAAAAAATCGAACAAAATAGCCAAAAAAATCCATTCAACATTTAATTCAAGCTCCGGTGAAGCATAAGCTTCTCGCCGAGTTTTGATCCCGTTAGAGTGAAGGGGGATTTAAAGTTAATAGCTGTATTAATAGAATGGGTCGGGTGTAATACTTGCCGTCGGCAACATTATATACTACGGTTATTTATAATTGGACACAAATAGACTTTACGGCGCTTTGTAAGCGTTCGTTGCGACGGATAATGATTTATATAAAAAAAGGCGAGGCAAAATTTCTATATCCAAGAAGAGGTATAGGCTAAAATATAATAATTATAATAAAAAAATAACTTAATAACAGAAGTGTCTCACACACTGCTGCTGATACATTTACGGTGAAATATTCATAGCAAGTTCAATATAGTCTACAGATATACATAAAGTAGGATGCTTTCGAAGGAAAATTACATAAAATCATTACTTCCCGAGCACGTAACGAATAATCTGAGCGAAAGACCAAGCGCAGAGCTTTCGGGGGCTTTCGCAAAGTGTAATTAACTTGTATTAAGAGTAGATATAAGAGTTAGTTAAGTAACGAGTTTCGTTTAAGATACTATATGAGACAGAAAAAGCTAAGCTAATTTCTTTTTCACTAAGCCGTTGTTAAGTATAAATAACAAAAATACATAAAAGTCTTAAAATAGCCTTTTTTTATTTTAAAAACAATGAAGGCAGATCGCGGCGTTGAGTTCCACGACCTAGGTATCAATATCTCGAAATCGGGCGGAGAAGGGAGTGTTTCGCTAACATCATATTATGATTACATCACACATCGAAATAATCAATAAAAAATAATTACAAAAAACCAAAACATAATAATTAACCACTAGAAAACAAATAAAACAGATTAGGGTGGAAAACGTGAAAATTCAAAGTTAATAAAGTTCCAATATCCGCTACTCGACAGGGGAGGGCGCATCTGTGCTGAATACAAAGTGGGGACTGGGGTGTCCACCGTACTACAGTACGGCCGACGAGTCGTGGCCGCTTTAAGTTGGCCTTTCTGAACCTATGCGCATTGCTCATTCGCGCTCGAGAAGAAAATAAACAAAAGTAAGATAAATCATAAAATCAAATCTGTGCAGCCATTTACAGCTAAGTTAAGAGCGGCCATTACTACTCGAACGTACTTTACTAGAACTCTGCAGCACTATATCGGTACTTCAAACAGAGTAATTACTAGGTAGCATTGTACCATACTCTTGTAAGGCTGGAGAAGTTCCTACATTGATACGATAAGCATGACAGGTGGCGGACAACATTTTGTTGCGGTGTTGAGTTCTGCCATTATGATTTTTTTTTATTTTAACTGTCATCAGTTGATAACAACTATAATCAGTTTAGCTGAATTATTACTGACTATTTGGCTTTGGAGGCCATCGCCTCAACCAAACCAATGGTATTTAGCCTCGCACAACGTGCTGCCATTATGTAGCAAGATTTTTAATTTGTATTGAATTCTAAGTGCGTGAATAAATATTACTAGTCGCGATAAAAAAATTCATACAGAATTTTTAATTTCATAATTTTTAGTATAATTATAAAACAAAAAAAAACCCAATCGACAACCCACAATTCGCGTCACCAATCATCCACTCGAAGCGCAATCGCCGTCTCCGACGTCGCGGAACAAGACCGACTCGCACTCGGGAATAAATAATTTGAACATCACGAATGCCTTCCAGCGAAATAATACCTATTGCGATAAAAAAACATCGGCGCCCCTGACAATATAACTTGACTTTTATTTGCTGACAAATTGAATTTTCGCTTTGTTTGTTTGATTTTAATTATTGTCCAGAGAGTAATCGTGGCGCAGTGGCATATGCGTGCGTGTAAACGCGCTTGGTTGTTTTGTCTTTAGAGCTCAACGGAAAGCGGAGATCGTAAGTATCTTAACGGAGTGTCTTAACATTATGTTCCCAGGTGCAGGATAAAGCGTTAAGCGAAGTATTAAGATTTATATTTATCCATTCAAGTAAGTGTCATAATTATGTATAATATACGATGTACAGTGAGTTACGCAGAAACTACTAACGTCATATAATTATCTATATCGGCATCAAGATATACTTCACTAAGTTGTGTGTCATTTGTTCATACACATCAACTACGTACAAAACACCCCAACTAAACTACGAAATATTAACAAAATGAAGTGACAAGTATCAAAATCTTAGGTTTATAACCGTAAAGTACTAGGGGGTCATAAAGCACACCACTAATGAAACCTGAGAGGGGTCTGCACTCTGTGCGCAGTCGTCACGACAGCGGCACGCACCAGCCAGCGGAGGAGGCCGTCTAGGAGACGCGCATGCGCCGTACATGCGCGCGTGCCCATTGTCAACGCGGATTTCTGACAATTTTTTTATAACCTTACATTCGGGTTCTAGCTCCGCTACGTTTAAATTATTATTACACGATACGATTCTAAATATATTTATGGGCTTAGTATTCAAGGGCGTCGTGTCGCGGTGGGAAAGCAGCTGACTTATAAAGACGTGTGGCTTCGATTCCCACTATATTGATTATATTTATCTTTATATAACTGCTCTGGTAGACAAGGCCTAGCTTTGAGTTCTACCACTCAATATTGCGATAAAAATTAAAATCGAAAAAACGGCGGTGAAGAAATGAAGTCGTTTTTTCGAGTCTAAAACGATGACGTATACTGTAATAAAGCGAAATTACAGCGTAAAGGTAACAAATGATACAAGACACGCGGCGTTGTGTTCCACAATTCAACACGCAATGCCTCAAGAATTTGGCGCAAAGTGAGGAGCGAAAGTATCTTATTAGGGAAAAGAGTGTATTACAAGATTTCAGTCAGCTTCTCAGATTGAACATCACATCCAACAAATTTGAAATAAAATTGCCTATTAATCAACAAACAATGGAAACACACAAGCGACCTGAAGATTAAACGCTCGTTACAAGAGGGTAGCGCGGCAATAATGTCTTGATACCGCTGTGGTGCACACCGACGAGACAAACCAGGCACACAATTATCACCCCTAATTCTATACATTTGATACACTAAAATCGTTCGAAAAAATAACATGATATTTCAACTTTATAGATGACAATATGTCCATTTGGCATAGACTTCTCACTTCCTAAATGTTTATTTACACTTTAACAAAACTGTGTGCGGTTCTAGAGCTTCAGTCTATAACATTAGAGTAGAATACTGCATGGCAATGTTGATAAATTAAATTTGTTAGCAATGTCCCGTAGCGTTGCAGCGACGTGACTACTGTTTTTAGTACTATTTACAATAAACAGAAGCGGCAGACGTGTTGTGAAATCGCAATGTGTGAAATTTTAAATATATGTATGTGGATACCAAATTCAATAGACATAACTTGTATTGTACAAAAAAAAATCAATAAAATGAGGGTATTTTCGAATTTTGTTTTTGTTTCTGTTAAATATGAGAATAAAACGAAGATGTATTTTACAGGACTTTTCCTTTGTTTCTCCTATGAACAAGAGTGAGACAGAGAAAATTATAAAGTTATCAAAAAATAAAATAGATTCACGCTTTTCCTGCATAGCATGATAAGCGGAAGGAACCTAGCGTTAAAACATTTCACTCTTGACTCTACGTCTAATTTTCTAGATACAAGATGTTCAGTGCTAGAGCTCAACGCCGTTCTATATCAACCAGATGGGAAAAAATAAAATTGTTAGAATATAATCAGTATAAAATACTATTATATTACAACAACAATTTATCCAAATTACAAGAGACTTAATGTAGCTTTTACAAGAGAGTATTATTCGAGTCCCAACGTCGGGCGCCAGTGTTTCCTGCAGCAAAGTAAGTATGATATTTAACTGCGAGCCTTCAGGAGGCGTTAAATTCCCGCGACAGTGGGGTTAGAGTGCGCTCTGGCATCATTAGCCCGCGCCACTGGAATTGTTCTACTTGGGTCGTAAAATGGTACGCGATCAATTAAGCGGGACAGATTATGAGCTTTCATCGGAAGCTTTTCATTTGTTTCCTTCGATTTAAATTATTAAAAAGATGTAGTGATGCGTGAGGAAATATATAGTCTACTATAAATAAGTACATTTTTAAGGATGGAAAGCAATAACCTCGCTAAGGTGGTTTGGGCGCTTTGGAAGAATATAATATAAAATGTAAGAGTGAGGAAAGTGCAAAGGACGTGATAAAAATCTAGATAAGATAATAAGAGAAGAAGAAGTAAATAAAGTATTATAAATCAATCCCGACTTCAATAAAAAATTAAAAATATATATATATATTGCTCTCTTAGATTTTTAAGAAAGCAAAATTTTAACAGTCGTTACAAAATCGCTTAAGGCTCATAAATTAAACCAACAAGACAGCGGATCACGTTCAATCGTAAACAAGTGGCTAATGCATTTCATCTCGGGGTTACTGAGATGTGTTCTGTCTTCACAAGTTCTAGTAGCTAGACGGAGTTAGTAAGTTAATACTATATATTAACGGAACTAAGTTACGCAATATGCGTATTTGTAGTGCAAATTAATTTTACCGAGGTTAATTAGTCAGTTAAAAAAATAAGTAAAGATGAATGTAAACAGAAATAAAAGGTAAAAAGAAAAAATAAAATTAAAAGCACAAAAATAGAGAAAAACATCATCAAGGCTTACAAAACTAAAAATAATTTCTAATTTCTTAATCAACTGTGTGTCAGCTATTTCACAACCCACAACAAACAATAAATGTAATCAAGAAAAATAAATCATGACTCAATCCACGTAAAGGTATCAAAGTAAATACAGTATTGTGAACAAACTTAATATTGGTTACTTCGGGCGCAGAGTTCATACATACATCCGCCATTTCTGACGACAGGCCAGAATATTTGAACGTAACGAACGCTCAAACAGAGGGTAAATTATTGAGTTTTTGTTGTGGGAAAAGTGTTTTTATGTATGATTTATTTTATTATAGTTTTAGTTTTCGTATGGCGGCAATGCTTTGCACAATAAATTATAATTGCTAAGGTGTCTCGGGAAACAAGGATATGTATTTAGAATAAACATTAAGGCTGGTAAAAAAATAAAGTCAGTCACCTGGGCCGGTTTTAGTGATAAAATTGGTTAAAAGTCATTTTGGCTAACATTTAGTCAGCACTATATTAAAGTATGCGCCAATATTAACTTTTTTTCTCTATTTTTATGAGCATTACTTCAGTAAACGATTAAAATTTTAATTTCTTTCAATCCTATACAGAACAGGCTTCCGTAGCTGTCGGTGACAATTAGTTGCTGGATTAGTGGGCTCTACAATGGCTCTCTCATTAACGGCCTTAAGGCTGCCTTACACGCTAGGTATGCGTCTAGAAAACTAAGGAAAATAATTTGTATGAAACTTGGCTTAATATTTTATAGTTTGATTTAATCCTCTCCCTCTAATATTATGACATTCCATTCTCTAATAAAGACATTTTATTTATTATGAGGTAGAACTCCACGTCCCAGATATGAGAAACAAAAACCTTTTAATCATAAACCCTCAGACTGAACTCACAACCATCGTATGTCTAACCAATCATATAACGCTAATTTATAATTTAAAAGCCAAGTTGAGGAAATCAGTCGTTCCCACAAAAGTGGTAGCGAGCTATAAACAAACATCAATTAAGAAGGGGTTTCCAAGTTTCGAGGGGTTAAAATAACGATGTCACTGTGGAAAATAATAAAAAAAACACGACTCTCGAGACTCTCGTAGGGGCACTCGGGGGGTATAAAATCGGACGTAGCGCTACGAAAGCAAAACAAAGGCAAAAGTAAAGGGGCGCGGTATCGCAGTCATCGCATGAGCGGCGTTGTGTTAGGACAGGGGGTGGCTTAAGAGACGTGCATGTAGACAATATTATCGATATTGTTACTTTTTTTAAAATAAATATCTAAATATTTAAATGTTGTTTCTGTTGTTAAAATTTTTATATTATATAAAAATATTTGTTTGTAAATTTGATTATAATTTGTGAACCCAATATATCTCATGAGATATTTCATGTTATGAAATACTTTTGTACATTATTTTATGCAATATATATAGATATTAAATATCAACGAATTAAATACATTTTCATCATATTTCATTTTTTTTTATTTTATGAATTGCATGTATATCAAAATACCTTTACATTAACATAATCAAACTTTTAAAAAATCCAAATCTTTTTCCAATTTCATTTAAAACGACAAACAACAATCGATAAGCATACTTTCCTCACTACACAGCACAGACCAGCTATACGGTACGCGGTAGTCACGAGTATGCATTCATGGTAATTTTGTTCTAGTGCAATGCGCGACTCGTGGTAGATTTGAGCTCCGTGAATGCTCGTTCTTCATGAACTCTTTGGAAAAACGGATATCCGATAGAGGCATTGTAGTTGGTACACTGCTAGTAGATATGAGTATAAAATATTTTTTGTGTTTTTTACTTTATCAGCATCAGCGAGCAGGGTAGGCAGGGTAGGTATAAAGAATCTTGTGTTAGGGCACTCCGTTCACTTTCGGCCAATTTTGAAATTTAGCGAGTTGTATGGTAAAATTCGACGTCGATCTTTGTCTATCAAAGTTAAATAAAACGTTTAAATATTCGTTTCACCGCGATGGCTTCATTCATGTAAAGCATTTCTTAATGAAAATTTTAAATAAATAAAAAATATATTTAACTGTATGAATGAAATCTTAACGTAATTTAAGGTATGGTGTTTTCAATTTAAGGACATCCTCACAACCAGGAAAGAATCTTTTTTATATATATATATCAAATATTGATTTTACAATCGTATAAGACATAATGAAGTGATAGAAATTAAACAAAATTAAATACTCTTAAATCAAGCAGAAAGTAGTGTACGTTGTTATTTTAATTTGATATTCGAAGGAATAAATTCAGTAATTGAAATGGTGTCAATATTCAACCACTCGTGGTGATGGTGATCATATTGTCAATAATAAATTCCTAACTCCGTTTACTTTTTCTATTATAAGGCTTCAATAAACTTTAACACTCCTAACAACCGCAATTCCCAGTTCCACGTAGCGAGTCGCACAATATACAAACACGGTCCTTTTATCTATACTATCTATTCTAAAATTAGTTAAATCTGAAGAACCTGTTTGGGTGAACGCGCTGATATCTATAACTTCTAGTTATAGATAGAGCGTCGTCATCTAAGAAGACCACGCTGGCGAAGCCACGTGTAAAAGTTAGTCAATAATACAATTCTATAATCTTAGACTAACTTTAGCCGTATACAAACTATAGCACAATCAACATATCCAATCCCACATAATATTGCAACAATACGAAGGTTCTCGTATCTAACGCGGCTCATTCCCTTCTCGGAGTCGGAATTAACTCAACTTTATCCGGACGAACTTTACAGCAAGCACTCGAGTGGAGTTGCCTGCTTTGGAACATTCTATTACTTTAGAAGATTTTTCTTGTGGAATTTAACATTTTTAGATGTCTGGGAGATATTATTATGACTTTACTTCTTTTTAATTTGAAAAGGATAATCTTCATAAGGTAAAATTTGAGGTTGACGTTAACCTTATGCAGTAATAAAGTTTCTAACTATTAAACATATTTTAATTATGATCTTTGCATGAAATGCACTTCTAGAATCTGTCGCTTAACACGCAATGTCGTGACGGTGGAAGTGAAAAACGGGGTAACTTGACGCTAGGTTTTTTAAAAATAATATCTCAACTCTTCTACACACAAATCAGAACAAAGTTTCAAACACTAAAACCAATAAAAAAGCCTATAACGAATTACAACCCCCTTTACTTAAGGGGATTAGGAACTTGAGTTTAGGCAACTACTAGACACGTAGCGTAAGAGAATCCATCAAGTGGATTAGCGACCCCTGAACTAGAGTGGGGGCTTCCTGTTTTCCAATTAACGTGCGATAACTTGTTTTAGCGCGATGGCGCTTATCTTTTCAGTTAATATGAAATGTATGTACATTATAATTTTTGTTATAAGCTAGTAGATATACTCATATTTGAATGAAAAAATGAATATTCATAATATATGTAGTTTTGAACGTACATATTTGGGACAACATTCGTGTGTACACGCAACGGATTTGATTTCGATTCCTACTCGGGGAAATGAATTATTTTTATTTCTTTGACCTTGATAACTTCTTATCAAACAAGAGAATTACCGATGTGTTTTGTCTCCATAAAGCACAGCGTTGAGTTCCGTCATTGACACGCGGAACTCAATGGTGTGCTTTACTCACGCAATGTCTCTAGAATGTGGTGGTACGAGGGAATAGGAATATGTTAACACTAGGTTCTCTCCTTGTTTCTATCTTTCTGCATACAGAATGAAAGCTTAAAAATATAATTATAGGTACAAAGTTAAGTAGAAGCTTTTCAACTATTTTGGTAATCCCACAAAAATGCAACAAGTTCTCAAAAAATCACGATAAAGAAACAAAATTCTTGAAGAAAAATCTTAAAATATCTAACCTACAATCCTATTCCTATTAGAAAAACTCCACTTTTCCTTGATTGACTTCTAAACACAAGCAGTGGGAGCACAAAGAGTCTTGCAACCGGCAACAGGATTAGCGCCGCGCGCACCGACTACACGCAGCTTTGCGACCAATACAAGTCTTGTTAAGCTGCTTTATAACATAAGATAAATTGAATCGTTCCAAAACGTTCCAAAGCACGGGGAGAAAAGTTGATATTGCAGATAGATTATTATTTATTTTGCACTATATACAATAAGTATATGTGTGGGTTTTTTTAGATTTACGCCTGCATCCATTACAGTCACACGCTTGCTCTGCAGCACGCCTCCACTAAATGGGGATTAAATAAATACATAAATTTATCCATCTTAATTTTAGCCACTACTTACAAAATACTTAAAGCCTAAACGACACGTAGCACTCGCTAGTCTCCGCCACCCCCTGGTCTACGTCGCAATAAAATACAGTACAATAGTAGAAGCGTCTTATTAATTCACTTGTAAGAGTTTTCTTGTGAACTATCCCATTCTCTACAATTATGTAGGATTGCAGGAAGCGATGCGTTCCGCTACAACGATTACTTCGTCTCAGTCGTAGAATGTTTTTAGAGCTATATTTTAATCTGTTTGTTTCTCAGTTTATTTAGAGTTTATTTAATGTTTTCGTTTAAGTTATTTTAATTATCTTGTAAGAATTAAGTAACTAATAAGCTAATAATTAGGCTCCCGGGTTCCCTGTGCGTACTGAGTATGGGATACAATCCTAGAAAGTAAAAAGTATGTCTACCTTAAGTAAAAAAATTAAAAAATATCTCGGGTTTTGATTTATAAATGATATGAGCCTGAAGAAGGAGAGTGATTTACTAATAACTTTTGAAGAGTTTCTATATTCCTAGCTCCATCGCCAGACCAGAGCTTGACAATACCATATACCTAATTAACGACTGCCAAGTTTCATGTTGACACAACCACATATTACAATCGATTACGATCTTGGAAGCGACTTAGAGATGTCGTTTGTCTTTCATAGTATTTACCTGTTTCGGGCTTGTCCTTCGGTCGCCTGTCAGTGGCGGGTTGCTTGGGGCTGTGCCTCTTACCACGCGCCACCACCAGCGACTGTGGTATCTATGCACACAAACAATTAAACAAACACTAAATACAGCATTTAGCAAGGACAACAATTGTGGGTGAATTATAGTTTCGGAGAGAAATGTAAGTGTGTGTTAGGGCAGGGAGGTGTGCTCACCAGCTTGTCGCTGCGGTCGCCGGAGGGCAGGCGCGCGATGGTGACGTCGGCGCTGTCCTCGGGCGGGGGCGGCTGCTGCAGCCAGTTGTACTCGCGCTTGTCCATGTGTGAGAGTGTATGTAAACAGTGTATTAGGGGCAGGGAGGTGTGCTCACCAGCTTGTCGCTGCGGTCGCCGGAGGGCAGGCGCG
>DWAN01006180.1:0-10651 GCA_018230445.1 Heliconius hewitsoni | reverse complement strand
AGTTGTTATTGTACAAGTTGTTGTTGCTGTTGTCGGGATCCAAGAGGACGTTGCGGTGAAGAAGCGGGTGTGGATGAGGAGCGTAGTTAGTTACACGTTTCGTCAATGAGTGAACTGGAGTCGGAATCTGCACGCTCGTAGTAGCGCTTGGTTAGGCGTTTGCAGAATTCCTTTAACAATATATCTACCCTCTTTTACACACCTAACACTACGATGTATACTATATAGGTATTATATATAGGTACATTTGTACAAGATGATGATATCATGTTGATGGTTCAATCCTCACCTGCGGTAGGGATAAATAAAACGAAGCGTTTAGTTCTACTGTTGTTAACGTATTTAGCTCTAGGTTCTTTCAATTTACTCCTGTTATGCGGGAAATGCGTTATGCTTAAAAATATCATATTTATGTATTTTTTAAAATAAATTTAATTACTATATCATTATTATATTGTATAACTTTCAAATGAAATATTTTGGAAAGTATTTTTTGTAAATTGTATCCCAAAAGGTTATTTCTTCTTTTTCCGGAAAGCTTTTGGATGTAAGGACATTGCCGATGTTTAAATATTCTTGATGTTCTAGTGTGAAATTTCTCCATTCGACTTCATTGTAATTGTTAGGTGTTGGATTTCTGTAAAAAAACGAAATTGAAAAACGAGAAAAAATGACATGGCAAGAGAGTGACTGTGAGCGTTATAGTTGTGGGTTCTATCACTACTCGCTGGAACGATTATATTTAAATTATAAAATTTGATAAGGCAAAGTACAACGTTGGTTTCCGCTACTCAAAAAACAATTTCTCGACATTGTGCGTCAAAGTGTCTCAATACCAGATCCTCTTTACGTGGTAAGGCAAGGACCTTAAAAACAAATAAATATTTTTAAAAAATCTAAAATCTAAAAGTTATACATTTATATTCTGCCACTACGAAATTTCAATATCTACCGTTTTATTAAACTTCTATTCTTTGCATTTCTTTGAGAAGATATAAGCCAAGCCAAGCCAAGCCTCTTACTATAAAAACGTACTAATTTAGTATTTTTTATTAAAAACATTAAGTTCATTACTATTTGAAAAATATTACACATATTAACATATGTATATTTTTTAAATGTATAATATTTTAATATATTCTTTAAATGTATAAGATCATAGTTGTCTTAAAATGGATTATGTCTCTATATAAAATCACACATACAGTAAAATATAGCATATTATGCGATAGTAGTGTGTGTGAACGCGATAGTTGTGAGATCGATGCCCAGTTGGGGTAAGGAATTATCTTAATTTGTTTTGCAGATTTAGCGTTGAGTGGGTAGCGGAGTACCTTGACAATAGATTTCTTCTGCCTACCCGGGTATATATTGGACAAGGAAGATCTGAATTCTAGATTCAAATTCTAGAGGCATTGCGTGCTGAGTGGCGGAACTCACGCTTTGTCTTGCCATCAGACTGAAGAAATAAAATAAATAAATATTCGTAAAAAAACAAGAACCCCGACTGCATAAAACTAAAAAGAAAATAAACAAGCCCAATAGCTTATTAGGATTTACAGTCGGGACCTCTTTAAATTATGCAGGGTTCCTGGTAAAGATTTTATTGATTGAAGAATTACATATAGGTCCCGACCGTTAAACCTAATAAACTATTGGGCTTGTTTATTTTGTTTATAGTTTTATGCAGTCGGGATTTTTGTTTTTACAAATATTTTTTTATTTTTTACTTTTTTGTTAGAATTAATTATGGTAATGGTAATCATGATATACCTTTTTGAAATCCTCGTATTGAGCTCTTGAATTTGATATCCATATTGTGGTATTCGAAACGATTTTTTTCTAAATCCAACGGCGTCCCTCAGCCGCCATGATTGTTTTTATAACCTCACCTATCTAAGAACGCTTGGGCTGCTAATACGAATCTAACGATAGCTCAATTATGTAAATTCGTTCAGTGGTTCTAGAGATATCAGGTAATAAAGACTATTACATACATACATACATACAAACAAGATACGCGCGAAAAACCTAACCCTTCCTTAGCAGCCGGGAAATATATATTTATTATTTTTTTCGAGTGGGAATCGAACCTACAACCTGGCGCGTTTACAGTTGTGCTCTTGTGCCACGATTGGACTCATAATAAATATTTAAATTTAAAAATGTATATTTTTGTTTATTTGCCGAAATTTTGATTAATTTCAATCGTAGTTTCAATAAAAACTAGTAGTGTTAAGATATCTAATATTCAAACTTTAGAGTATTTGACATGCAATACAAAGTACTCCAAATAATATAGTAAACTCCAATAGTAACTTAAAACAGTGCTGAGTAAACTAACCCATATTTAGCGAAGTTTGTCCATAATTCAGTCACTACTTGTATCATTTTATATTCATTTGAGTTCTCTTCCACTTTTCGGGTAACTGCCGTCAAAGGGAAAAGGTAAGCGAGATCATCGGCGTGACATACAAAAGTATCGTTACCCAAAATATTTACTGCTCCGTACTTTTCAGTAAATATGTTCCTTTTTGATTTACATGTAAATTTATATAAGTAAACTTTATTTTTGTTGTTTTTAGCAATAATTCTAGCAAGTGTTATAATACCGTATATAAAATACTCGGTGGACATATGTTTTAATAGTTTATCAATATTTTTCATTGTTATTTTCTCATTCTGAAAGTAATATGTTTTAATTTTGTTACCCATATCTATTTGATCGTTTAAAGTAGCTTTAAAAGTAATAGAACTTGGTACAAAATATTCCACAAAGGTATTGGCTTGATATAAAATATCGCGAATGTTCAAACCAGAGTTTAAACACATTGCACCTTCATGTTCATTATATCCAATAATTATATCGATATTTTTTTGAATTTTCGCATCTAAGTTCTCTAAATCGTCTTGAGAAAAGAATGTTTCGCAACCATCGAATTTCATTTCATTAACGACACCAAAGGAAAGATGAGTTTTAGCTATATAATTTTCAGATACGGTTATTGGGAGATTAAGGTCAATTAAGTCTTCTGCGGGTAAGGATTTGAAGAATGTTGCCACTACATTGTCATCTTCTGAATCACAACCCAATTTCCTGGCAAGAGCTAGTGCTCGTTCGCGAGGTCTTTCACACCTGCTCCAGCTATTAGTAAATGCCCCACTCTGTAATATAGCTCTCCTAAAGAGACCAACGCTCATAGGAGATATTAAATGATATGATACACATGCAGCTCCTGCACTTTCACCAAAGATAGTGACATTGCTTGGATTTCCACCGAAGTTTTCTATGTTCTTTTGTACCCAACGGAGCACTGCGACTTGGTCTTTCATTCCTGCGTTTCCAGGCACTTGTTTTGTATTCAAGCAGAGGAAACCAAGAGCTTCAACTCTATAGTTGAAAGAAACAATAACGATGTCATTTCTAATAAGAAATTCAGGTTCATAAAAATCATAATTTCCACTACCACACATAAATGCGCCTCCATAAATCCAGACCAATACTGGTAGAAGTCTAGCTGGTTTTACATCAGGTGTATAAACATTAAGGTATAAACAATCTTCTTGGCCCATATATTTATTGAAGATAAAAGTTTCGTGCTGAATACACATTGATCCTTCCTTTTTCGCATCTCTTATGTCATTCCACGGCTTCACTGGTTGAGGTTCCTGAATAAAATAAAAGCCGGTCAAGATCAAGTCGAACTTACTCTCCGAGCGTTCCGTATTAATAAAGGAAAGGCCCGATTAATAAAGCTGTCAATTTAAGTTATTGGAGGTATGCACATTTTGTATGAAAAGGATTACAATTATAAATTTGTAACAGTTTTTATTTTAATATAAATATACATTTTCATTTCTTCACGTTGTACTCCCATATACCAGTATAGTTAATGGGAGCCTAGCGTTAAGACACTCTGGTCTCCACTTTTCGTCTAATTCTGTGGAATGCTTCAGTGCATGTGGAGTGGTGGAGCTCAACGCCGTGCTTTGCCTCGGCACCAGATTGAAAAAATGAAAATATCAAATATTTTATTTGCCCGAGTAGGAATCAAACTCACAAACTAGCACGCTTACACACACGTTTGAGTCTTTTCCTGTATTTATATTATATTGTAATCTCCCATTTGGTGCCAACTGTAAGTCCACGGAAGGTACAGCATAGGTCAGATATGGGGAGTAGGTTTGATAAGCGGTAAATGTCATATAAAATGTAGCAAAAACTATGTATAAATGCTCCTATCTTATTCAGTAACCTTAGTGGAAATTTGTCTCATAGCCGTCGCATATACAAGCCTGGCTTGAAAGTTACAGGTTATAATAGTGTTCTTAAATTACTTTTATTATTTATTAAAACTTACTATAAATCGTAATTCTCCAATTGGTGGTTGGGCGTAAGGGATGCCTTTAAAACTATGATACAATCCCCCATATTGGTTTTTTATTATATCTCCTTCTAAAATCCCGTCAGAGATTTTTACTTGAACCATATTTGTATGAATAGTTAGTTTCTTATCAAATTCTGAAAATTGAACGTCGAACACAGAATACTTTTTCAACTGTAATAATTTCTTGGTTCGACTTTAATCGATTCGATGTAATTGATTGTCCACGAGAATTTTTGCAACACTACTATAGTTTATTCAAAATATAATAATAGCGACTTTCAAAGGCTTTTAAATTATTTTATAGCCTGAACCTAAACCACCTGACTAAATAACATATGCAAGGTTGTATAATATTTGGATAAATAAGTTTATTTTTACCATATGACTTATTTTTTTTATTTAGTAAGCAAACAGTGTGCTGAAATGATTGTCATTGTAAAAGTAATATTCAGAATTTCACTGTCAAATAAAACTGATCAAGTATGAGTTGGACTCGCACACTGAGAGTTTTGTAATTATTGAGCGCCTATACACCTTTTCTATAAAAATCATTTATTGGAATTTTTGTCTATTTGTTTGCTCGTGAATCAAGTAAAAACTGCTGGACAGAATTAAATGTATTTTAGTACGGTAATAATTTTTTCACTTTTCGAATTGTTCCTTTGTTCGTATTGTAAGTTCTCACGTCGTACCAAATTTCATAACTATAGGTCGACAGGACGTACCTTTTTGATTACGCGGCAACTTTCATACAAAATGAAGCAAAAACGCTTATGTCCTTTGATTGTGATGAATAAATAGAAGCTTGATTTTTTTCTGTGTTTTAAAGAACCTTAGACCTTCCTCGGGATCTCGAGTTAAATAGAGTTGACAGACGGACAGACGAACAGCAAAGTGATCCTATAAGGGTTCTGTTTTTACTATTTAAGGTACGGAGCCCAAAAAATGCATGCCACTGCTAGAAGAAGAAGCATGTCACTGCTAGTGTCTATAAATTGCACTGTCTTGTCCTGTTCTGTATTCTCCATTATGTTCCATTATGTATCCTGTGCAGAAGAGAGGATTAATTAATTTCAAAATACTCTTTCCGAATGAATTCAAGACATTCCATGTCGAGATGTAGTACTTTGGAGACGTGGTCTGAAACGATAGCGTTTTCACATATCTATTCGTTATTAAAATTTGTACAGTCTTTTATAGTATATATATATATATATATATATATAGTTCTAGTCTCCCAATTAAAAAATTATATTATTTTTATATTCTATTTAGAAACTAGAGAAGAGATAAATCCATGTAGATTAGTCATTTGCTTGATCTAAACATATAGGATATGTATTAAAATATAAAAATAGATATATTTAACTTTAACATACATTTTTTTAAAGGAAAAATCATTAATTGTCATAAAGTCGGCCTATTTTGCTAATGTTGTAGTAATCGCTAAGCAATTTTAGCTACTTTTAATTTGAAGGACGCCTAACGATAGCGAACTTTAATTTCCGGTACATATAACGTAATGTCAGGCTCACGGGGCCTTATTAAACTTTATATTACGAGTTTACGACGTACATACATGTACGGTGCTGTGCGGGCGGTCTTAAAACCACACGGTATTTCATAGCTTATTAAAATGCCGATGAGTGTTTCTCGAGTGGTGGTGGTAGTAGTTTAATTTTTTTATTACATTTAATGTAGGCAAAGGGAAACTGGGGATCTAGTTCTAAGACACTCTATTCCTATTAAGACACTTCTGTACTCCATTTTTCGCTGAATTCTGGAGGTATGGCGTCTTGAATGACGGACCCCAACGCCGCGTTTTGCCTCGACACTAGAGCGAAGAAATTTAAATATTAAATATTTGATTTCCTCGATTCCCAATCGATATTACGGCCTCTATAAAAAATAAGAAGTAGGTAAAAATACTTTAACATGTTTTTCTTATCAAGCACTATAATAGGCAATGTTTCATATTATTTGTATACAAAAACATGAAATCCAAATATTTTGCTACGTATTTATATGTAGTATAAATATTTTCTAACCATTCGGTCGTTCATTTGTAGCAATCCTAATGAAATTCTATAGAACACTATCTGTTTATATCACAACATCAAACTAATTCGCTCTATTGATGTGAATATCAAATGCACTAATCAAAAAAATATATCACTGAATTTTTTTAGCACTCTAAAACCAAATTTCAATTGACTTTTGATGTGTAAAGTGCTGTTTTTATATAAAAATAACATCGAGTTAAAAATATGTGTAGTTTTAAATAAAAGAGAATGTATTCACAGTTAAAAGTTTAAAATTACACTTAGGAAGTAAAAATTGCTTTTATTTTTTTATAGCTATACTATATACCAAACATAATAAGGTAGGCAAAAGGAACCTCGGGATACAGCGTGAAGCTAAAAAAAAAATAATGACTCTTTTTTTGGGCCAAAACAAACAAAATAACTATTATTAAACCAAAATAAAACAGTATTTGCAATTCCAAAGCATAATCTACGGTAAGTCCTACAGGTTCTTCAACGCTTTAGGAAATTTGTAATCCCCCAAAACCGCGTAATACTCGACGACCCCTGGGTTATGGTCGAAGTATTTACGTTCAATAAACTTCTAAGTCCCTAATAAATAAAGCAAACTGTCGGTTATTAACCTTGGGTCAAGGCATGGTTATAAATGTGTATTATGTTTCATGGTTTTGCTTATTTTGCTGCTGTAGCAGCACAGCGTCTGCAAAAATGACGGTTGTGGATTCGATTCTTATTGTGGTAAATGAAATATCATTTCCTTACTCTAATGGGAAGACAAAATGGTATTGTGTTTCATAACTCCCTACGCAATGTCTCGTAAATTGGGTGGCGTTTAGAGGAAATTTCTTAACAATTGGTTCTCTCTGTCTACCCTACTTTATACAGGTTTTCTACATAATCTAACAATTTAACTAAGTATAGATGTAACAGCTTTTAGTTTGTGACGATCAGGAAATGATATAGATTTAAAGCAATTATAAAGATTTAAAATTGAATTTATCTTATATATAGGTACACATTTATATTTAACTAGCATTCCATTCGCGGCTTCGTCCGCATACCATCTTTAATGCTTTTATTATTCTGCATTTGCCAACAGTTCATGATTGATACATTCAATGGCTGGCTACGTGGCTGTATGATAGTAATCGGCGGGCACGGCGGCCCCCGCGGGACTCATGTCTAGGCTTGCAGCCGTAAATAGAGCGTTGAATTATTTTAATTTTACAACTTTTCGAAAAGTATACGTCCAAATTACAAGCTATAAAAAGCAGAGATTATTTACATAAAATTTCCTTGATGATGAAATAATATTTGCTCGTTAGTTTCAATATACTTGTAAATGAATGTGTGTATGTGTTCCTAAAGAATGCAGCTTTCATACAAACCAAAAAGAAAGTAAATCGGACCAGTTGATCCAAAGATCTTAGTGTTTAAACAAACAAACAAACTCTTCCGCTTTATTCTATTAGTATAGACTAGCGAACCGCTATTATTTTCATGTTCTAATAACATTATCACTTTGAAGATAATATCTCTACTGTTTTGGATTCCTTTATATGGATAAATGTCCCCAATAATAGATTTTATCATTTATATACAGCGATTACTTACAATTTTATTTCATAAAAATACATAAATTTTATATAATTTATAAAACTCCTGCTGATATTATCATAGCAATTGGCATATCCATGTAAAATGTGAGTTCAACTTCTTATTCTTCGCTATGATTTCTATTTTGTGTTTTGTAGTATTACTTAAGATGTAACTCTTTAAACGATATTAAACGATTAATCACGTCATTTAGAAAACAGGTTGTGGTTTCGATTCCCAATCAGGGAAATAAAATATTTAATATTTTCATTCACTTGTTTTGATTTCGAGGCAAAGTGCGGCGTTGACTTTTGCCACAAATTAAAATATTAAATATTTTACGCCCCCGAAATGGAACCTACAAAGGCCGCGTCTATAGTCACACGCTTATTGCACTTCACCACGACGGTCTCAATTATTATTTATTTTATTACTAAGAACTTACTATATAGATTAGCTAGGTTAGGTTAAGCAATATTCAACCGCGCAAGATGGGTGTGCATATGACCTCTACCATGCTTCAGAGAGCACGTTAAGCACTTGGTTACACATTACCATTAATAGTCATGCTCTACGTTACGGACAATTAGAACCTTATGTAATGCTAACACGTAGTTTAGCTATTGTTATGTTATATTTTGCTATTTGATATATACATATTATCTTACCGAAACTCTTACCATAAGGTCACCACCAGGAGAGTGGAGTAGGTACATCAAAACCAACGCCTTCTTCGATAAATATACTATCATTCATATATTTTTTGATTTTGACTTGTAGTTCCTGAAATTATCGCGTTTAACCAAATGGAATTTTGAACTCTACAAATTATTATTGTAGAGCTCTTACTGGTCAAAAGCGTGTTGCATTACAACGCTACTCCATGTAGACCATTAAATTTACAGCTCTTAAATTTTGCAGGAACGTTGTGGAGGACACGGTGATCATAGCAAAGTAGTTAGGTGATAATTGTAATTGTAGCTTTTGAGTAAATGGTCAAAATATGTCCCATAGAGTTAAGCTGTGGAACGTTTTCACGTGCATTGATTGAACTTTGACTAACTAAGCGCGTGCGGACAAAACAGAAAATTTCGTTAAATTTTCGGAAAATTTTGCGCAACACAGCGTCGCGACACCCGCCGTGCACAGCGTGTGGCGGATCCTAGTTATTATTAGTATAGATTGCATTAACACAATGTTTTCTAAATATACTAATTTTCTTGTAACAAGTAAATTATTTACCATACTTTAAGGACATATTTATTGCTCTATTTATCTGCTTGTTTCCTTTAATCATAGTTTTTTGTTGAACTTACTTTATAACTGCAGTCGGGAACCTACGTGAACCTACTTTTATATTATAAGATAAAACACACATACTTATCACATCTTTACTTGTAGTAAACTCCACTTACATTTTAACACCGTCGAAATTAAATGTTCCAAGCAAGACGTGACATACGAACACAAATGTCAAGGGGTTATTTCTTACTGTAATTATCTTCACGGAGACAGATGGTTTATCTAATGTTCTGGACAAATTAAATATTTCTGTCTAAATACAAATTTAAATCATGTGGAGAAAATCACTCATAGTCTTTAGTTTATTACTATCAATTTGTCAATTCACAGTAAATACACCTATACACTAACTAATACACTCTTGAGCTCCGAGTTGTGCCCGGGACTTGGGACCCCAGTGTAGGCTTCAAGAGCCTTTACAATGCAAGCACTCACTTTCATAGCTGGAGCTCAATATTGGTAATTAAATACATCTATATCTACTTATAATAAAACATTTGATCGGCGTGGAAGTTATATGAGAAAATCCATATTGTATAACATGTAACAGTATAATAGAACCAAAAATAATTTTTATTTTTTTGTCTGTTTGTTGTTAAGTGTTTTAACACTAGGCTCCCTCTGCTTTTATATGTGTATATATGTAATTCAAGTGAACTTTTCCATTTCATTTTCTATTTTAGTTAAGATACAAAGAAAAAATAAAACTCATATTACTTTTACTAGCTTTTTATTTTTAGCCGATTAGTTATTTAAACATATCATTCATATCTCGCATGTGTCTGCAAATAAAATTACTTAGAAATACAATTGTATGAGGTATTTCCATTTCGCACAGTCCTTCGGGAACCTTGGGATAATCCGATCTGGGCACTTACATTTAAATTATATTTAGCACAAAATTACGCAATAGATGTTGTCCTAATATATTTTTGAGCATCTCCACATTTATTATTCTAAGTGACAAGGTTGGCGGTGAAGAATGCTCTTTAGAATTGAGTCTGCCTTTTTAAATATTCATTTTTTAAGTTTGCCTGTTTTACATCTTCACTTTTATATTCTTGACTGGACATAATTAAAAAATCATATACGATAAAGAATATATGAAGAAATAAATAAATAAGAGACCTCATGGTGCTTCTTCTGGACTGCCTGTGAGTCTTCCAAAAAAAAAAAGGACAACGTATGTTAACGGCAAAATTAAATAATGTTTTTAAAATGTTTTTCCTTTGCTATTTAGTTAGAAGAAATTTGGTATTGGGTGATTTTTTTTTTCCTAGCCTGTACTGTCCCATTGTTGAGCAAAGGCCTCTCTCCATT
>DWAN01006179.1:0-10651 GCA_018230445.1 Heliconius hewitsoni | reverse complement strand
GTGGGACTTTTGTACTATAGTTACATTATTGACTACTAATGGATTATGAGATGGAGTTTTCGAGCTTTTTCGGAAATTCAAGCTTAACTTAGACAGAGCCCTTTTATCTGATACCTTACTTGAACTAGCGGCTTTTATACTAAATCTTGTTCACTTTTAAGACTATTACTTTTCAGAATTTAACCATAAATGTGTAGTTTTAATTTTTTTTCTGCATAAATACCATCTGTAGATGCTAGCTACCAATTTTTTTTAATTTTAGTTCAACCGAAAGTATCTATTAATTTTGATTCCCTTTATAGTGTCGAAATACGCGTGTTTTGTATTATAAGGGGCCATATCTCTTTTTAAGCAAATGTATAAATACGTTTTTAAGGAAATCATGGGGCCGTAGATCCATGTATATGGCTCAAATTTCAATTCGATATCTCCAAACGTTCTTGATATCAAGGCTTTTGACAGATAAACAGACGGACGGACCACAAAGTGATATTTGTTGTTCGTCCGTGTGTCTAAAAATAAAAATTTTGAAGGCGTGTACGCGATTAAATATCGATTATGTGTCCCTGCTGACATCGATGTTACGATGTTTTATTTTATGCAACATCGAAGTTCATCGTAAATTGATGATCATCGGGCATCCCTAAAATACACAACAAGAAAAGGATAATTGTAATACTGTTTTATTCACAAGTCAATAACAATATAAGCATTTTGAAAATATAGAATGTAATTAATTTGAGATTGAGACTTCGTTATTTCCAAAACTTATAGAGATCACTATACTGGTAACTTTAAATTGTCAACAAGTCAACAACTATATCTATGCTAAGTCGAGAATAATATGAAGTTTAAATACTGTTTTGATTTTAGTTTTAGGTTATAAAATGATAACATATAGATAAGTAATTCTAATTATAAATAAAAAATAATTATTACTACGTAGTTGTCCTATTAGGTAGACATACATTTTCTAATTGTAAACAATGCTATCAGTAGTCTAGAAATTTATGTTATAGATCATATATTGTACAGTGTACACACGTTTTAATCATGATGTGATGAGAGATAGCTCAACTTGGCGACGAGTGATAATAGTATGTTGCTCGTGCCTGCTTCGTGTCCCTTATCAATTTATTTGCTCGTTTTCGAGTGAACTTCGAATGCCCTCGCTCTTAGTTCCTTGGCCCGCTTATCACCATCCGCATGAATATAATGAGACGACGAGAGACAATTGTTTTAGATCTTGTTAAGCGCTTGTACACGACTGTACGCCTTTATAAATGTATTGTTTTGTCAGTGAAATAATTATTTTACAAATTTAATTGTTTCTAATTACCTAGCTTGTGTCCATTAACTTGTTTTGTGTCTTTTTTTTTAATCTTGCAACCAAGAAGAGGAATGCCAAGTGACTGTCGCGATTGTTTAGGAATTCGTTATCGAATTAATATCTTGCACCAAACCTGGAAGTGGCTGCACCAGACAATAGCCCTTCATGAATATCTAATCTCTCTGTCTTCTGCTGATACTGATGCTTGTTGCACAAAGTACTAGTGTGTTTGAACTTTTAAATTGAGTGTTTTTTGTGACTTTTTATGAACAATTATTCAAAGAAATTTTGATTTAAGGCATTTGTCTGCCAAGCATTTATAAAAAATAAGTGTTATTTGGAAGTATATACAATAAAATGGCACAGACAATAATGCGGAAGATTGCTTTGAGCAACATGTTTGTAATGGTTGGCTTAACAAGGAGGACAAGTTCACGAAGCTTAAGTACAGCTAAAAATCTTATTCAGAAGAAAGCTAAGAAGGACTTGCCATGCGAGGAAGATATTACAAAATCTATATTCATGTCACAGTCAACAGATATTTATACCAATTTGGCATTAGAGGATTGGATGTACCGGAACATGGACTTTAGTAACCATCATGTTATGATGGTTTGGAGAAATGAGCCATGTGTCGTTATTGGTAGACACCAAAATCCTTGGCTTGAGGCAAATGTACCATTTTTAGGAGAAAGAGAAATAGCACTTGCACGCAGAAACAGTGGAGGTGGTACTGTTTATCATGACCGAGGCAACTTAAACATTACTTTCTTCACCCCTAGAGAACGATATAATAGAAAATACAACTTAGAACTAATTACAAGGGGATTATATAGAGGTTTTGGAATAAAATCTTTTATTAATGAACGTGATGATATTATTGTGCAGGATAAATATAAGGTATGTTTTATAAGCTGCTGCAAATGTATTAAAATATCTTATTTTACTTTTAGTATGAGGTGAAAATTGATACATGTCTAATAAATATGACTTATTTTATTTTTTACTGATATATAATATTTTTTATTAATTTATCAGGTATCTGGAACGGCAGCTAAATTAGGACGCTTGTCGGCTTATCATCACTGTACACTTCTAGTCAATGCCAAAAAGGCAGATCTCAGTAAAGCTCTCGCCAAGAGAGAGGTGAGTTAAAAAATAAAATAATTTTCATAATTTGCCCTTTGTACACTTAATTAAGTAACAATTAAAAGATTTCAAGACTTGCATTTTAACAAAGATAATTATTCAAACAAAGTTGTTGAATTGTGAATATTAATCAAGTCAAAGATCACGAAATTGCATATGACTCACGTTATTGTCTATCAGCAGATTGTATTTAACAAAATTCATAGTTTACATTGTTATATATAGAGTATTTAATTGTAATATTAAACAATTATAATTAATATAAAATGCATATAACATCTGTCACTAATAATAATCATAGTTTTTACCTAACCTTATGTTAAACTAACATTAACCTGACCTTCCCTTCCACTCATTTAAGTTAAGAACAATTTAATTCTATATAGCATGGCATACAGACAAAGGCGACGGCATCAACCCCTTCCCCTGTCGTAAATCTGGCCGACCTGGACAACAAGGTTACTGTGGAAAGTCTACAAACAGCTGTTGGCTATGAGTATCTCAGAACAGCTGCATTGCATTTAGAAGACGGTGGCGAAAGGCAGATCTCAAAACAAAGAGGCTTTCAATTCATAAACCCAACTGAGCAATGGTTCCCAGGTGTGTATAAGAACTTTTTTTTCAGTTTCACGCTGTATCCCCCACACAACAGAGTGAACCTAGTGTCAAAACACTCAGTTCTCCATTTTTCGCCGAATTTTGAAGACATTACGTGTTGAGTTTCGGAACTCAACGCCGTGTTTTGCCTCGAAACCAGAGTGAAGAATTGAAAATATAAATAAATATTTATTTATATATTATTTGTCTTGTATTACTATATATTATTTGTCTTTTTGGTTTTTGTAATATTTTTTTAATTTTATATACAAATTGTAGACAAGCTATTTTTATAATTATTAAAAAGATATACAATAAAACCGAAATATTTTAATTTAATTATCACAAAAAATATTAATTTGTTGATTTGAATATAATGGTATATATTTTTTCTATATCTTTAACAGGTCTCTCAGAAATAAAGAATGAATTAGTGACTTGGGACTGGTCATTTGGTCGCACTCCACTATTCACTGTCAGCCGATGTTTTCCAGTTCCGGCAGAGCTATTAGCTCCTTCCAAAATCTATTCAGCAACTCAAGAGCTGGTTATAAACATGTCGGTGGAGAAGGGCCTAATTGAAGATGTCACACTAAATATCCCTCCAGGTTTAGTTGAATCCGGATTTCATGGAGAAGCTTCTGTTATAACTCATTTAAAAGGAAAGAGGTTTACATCGGAAGCGCTTACAGCGCTTGAGGAGGCATTGCTCACGCGTCACTCCAGTGGTGACGACAGAAAGTTAGACGAAAAAGAACAGTTTGTTACTAAATGTTTCGAGCAAGTTGTTAATACTGTCTAGTCTGTTTATCGAACGATAATGAATGATTATTATAAAGTAAGACATATTTTTGTAAACAATTAAATTATATTATATAAATATTTTGTATAAATTAATGAGAAATTAGTACATTTATTAAAATAGTTTGTTAGTTGATTTTCATAATAATAAAATGGTGCTAAATATTACATAAAGCATAAGTATTATGTGGTTCTATTTTGGTTATATCTAGTTGTTCTTGTTAAAATGTAAATTTTATCTACCAAAATATTTATTCTTAATATACCTGGGAAAAAGCTTAACAATACACACCTATGCTTGTTATGATTACAATAATTTTAATATTAAAATTATTGTAATCATAGCTTTTGAATTTTTTTTGCGTTTTCTAACCTTTACAGTTTTATTTAGATACTAGACTTTTTCAGCTAACAAGTAATTCTTTTTATTTTACTTTGTTTATATGTTTTTTAATTTAGTTTAGTCTTTTATTTAATTTTCTGACACTTAATTTAGTGTTGTACAGATTTATCTGCATTATATGTTGAGACAAAATTATATTAATATCATTATTTGACTTTTTAATTATCTGTACAACATGACGTGTGTGTCTAGTTCCCGCGATTTGGACGGTACGCCGAACGTTACAAGAATGCATCATATCATTTGTTTTAATTAAATTTTAATTTCGTTACCGAATTAATTTACCCATAACTATAATTTTACTTTTTAAACATATAACGTAGTATATTATATTTTGTAAAGTGTTTGTGTTTAAATCTTATTTTATTTAGAATGTTAGACTGTTTCATCATTCACATTCATACATTGTTTTTTATTTACCATTAATGGGTAATTTTCATATGAAATGGACATATAAGGCACACCTAGATTAATGAAGGTTTTCGCGTTAGCTTTTTATGTTAGGTAATGTGAAGCTTGTAATCCAATTACAATTTTTACATTAGACTAAATGTTAGCTGTTAAACTCAGAAAGAAGTAACTAACGAACTTTCTCTCATTGTATTTTATGAAAATGTATTCTGAAATAAATGTGATTTATTATATATTTTATATTATTTTTTAAAGTACCTCTTTTTTTTTAACCGACTTCTTATTTTAACATTAACATTATTATATACGGTATACTAATTACTCAAAGCAACAGATGGTAATAGATGTGTTCAGTTAAAATTAGCCTTACATAACAAGCGTTAGTTGATCGACGCTTCAAGGGGAAGGCTACAGCTATCCACACAATGTGCATTGATTACGAAGAATCACCTAATCATTGCACCATGTAAACTAACAAATCAAGGCTACTCGTGATGTCACACAAATATAGGATTAAAAAAATATATGCACGTTTGTCCTCGCGCAATAAAAACTTGCTTGGAGCTTGCTCTTCCTCTCGCTTTCTGTATAGCCGGGTGGTGGTCGTTGGCCGCCGCCAGAACAGCCAGTCTGCGTTCGTTCTCAGTGCGTGCGCACCGTCCGCCATATTGTATAAGTTGCCATGACAACCGCGTATATAAAATAAGCGCGGGAGTTTTTAAAATAATAGTGGTGTGATTTTATATATTCAAGCTTTTGCTGCTCTCGTAAGTATAAAATAAATACGATGATCATTTAAATAATTATTTTGAGTTAATATTTTTTTCGTATTATATTGTTAAAAGGATATATTTTATAAAGTCCCAATAATTAAAAAAAAAATATTTTTTTTTTAAATATACTGGATCTTATCAGTGGTCAAAAGGATAAAACACGTACACGTTGTGTTTTTTGTTGAAAAGTTTTATTTCTTATAAAAATGCTTTGAGGTATTAAAAAAATTATGTTTTTTTTTCTTATGAAAGAAATATCTGTATTTACATATAAAAGAGAAATTTATTATTATTCATTAGATAATTCTGCATTGAATTGAGGAATTTTGAGTAAGACATATTGTATAAACATAAATAATGTTTGTAACATTAAATAATTATAGGAACGCGAGCTAGCGCGTTAAAGTCTTTTACGTGATGCAGGATACAGGTGCTTCCGAAATTTGTTTTAATATTTAGGCACAAGGAGAATAATAAACAAAAACTATGTAAAATCATAAACTTCTTGTATAAAAATCTTAATTTCTTTTAATTACGTTGTTAATATTTAGTAACTACTAGATCGACTTATATTTACTTTATCATCAACATTAATATATTATTTATTTCTTAAAAAGATTCAATTGGTTAATTTTGATAAAATGTTTCTTTTCACTGATAGACCCTATTAAAGAGTCTGTACAACGTAACCAGCTATTCCAGTTGTTGCAGCTGAGATAACTACTCGCAAGATATACACTGGTGTAGGTATAGAAGATCCATAGTAAAACTAAACTTACAAACATATACAAATACGTAATCACAAAGACAAAAATAGCATCAGGAAAAAATATATATAACAAATAATAAATAAATAATAAAATTTAATATTTCAATTCAATCGAAAATTATGTGCGAAAAAGCTAGAATTTAAATATATTTTTTAAGTTACCGATTTAATTTGAATCCATCTTGCAGTTAAAAAGCTTTCATTAATTAAAAAGATTTATGAAATGTATATGAACCATAATTCGAAGAAAAATGGAGAACGGCGAGCCTTAGCACTAGGTTTCCTTTGCCTATCCTGCTGTGTGGAGCGTACAGCGTAAAATAATGTATATATATTCGTCTAGACATGGTAGAAAAATCACATATACATCGAGTAAGAAACTATTTATAACTCATACGTATGTATAACCCATCCAGCCCGGTGACGCTGTAAAGACCATTCCCGGTCAAAAGCAGTTAAGCCCTTTCGAAAAAAAAGTATGAACCATACCGTAGCCATACCATACCATGTACAAATTATACGTGCGTAAATATTTTTCGTATCGCACACCGCAATTTGCAAATATGAACAAATAAATCATTCGAAAGATCGAATAAATATTGATAATTCATATTTTGTTCAAATTTATTTTGATGGAGCTAATCATAGGTATTATTGATTTTGGATAACATAACGTATGGCGTCAAACAACGTCTAAATTTGGTATGTAATTAATTCAGGCCCAAGGGAAATAAAAAAGAATCAAAATCCAATCAAAAAATTTGGTAAAAACAGAGTCAAGTTCAAATGATATCTGTTACTTTTTTTCTTTGATAAAATTATGTTGAGTTAAATGATACTCTTGAACTTTATTTGTTTTATAATCTCTTAAATCCATACCTTTTGCGCTATAAATATTGAAGCGAATAATTTATTACGACAAAAATATTTTCAATTGAATTGCTTCGCCTAGAAATCCTCTGTCCGGTGCATACCACACCAAATTATCAAATCACGCTACCTACCTGAAGAAATATCGACTGTTTCGTATTATATTACGTTTCGGCCACGCTTGTCTGAACCCACTTAACTAAAATAATCGATAGGAACTATTACTTCTCTCGCTGAAGCGTTTATGTAATGTTTTTCTTTATTAATATTTTAATTTTTCTTGCTTACGTTACTTTTTAAACTTAACTTAACAAAACTTAAAATATTAACAAAACTCATAAAAATGGTAGATTAATATGAAATTTCAAATATACAACACACAATCATTACTTCAAAACATGTTGGTTTATAATGTATTATTTATATTTTTTATTTGAATTCATTTAGTTTCGCTTAAATTCAAGATTTCTATTAATGTCACAAAACAACAATGTTTTATACAATAAAAACAGGAAACTCATGATGTAAAGGTTATATAAATATTTTATCTTTGTAAATCTTGTTACACCGACATAGTTACTTGCAATATGTATTTACTTTAGTCTTCTTTTGTACTGTTGTTGAATAAAAAGTATGAGGCTAAATCAAGCGTGTTATATAAGGTTATCTTATTCAGCCAAACCTGTTCCACAGTATTAGCTATTTTATTAAAAAATACGAGGTAAAACGTTTATTCGAGAAGAAGTGCCTAAACAAACATTCTTGTTTCTATGGAGATGTGAATATCAAATAAATGTGAATATTACAGTTTCATACAATCTGATATGCATTTGCATGTTGATGAGCATAGAATATAATATTTATATTTAATTTCTATATTAGCCGTTCTATCTTCTATACATTCATAAAGACTGAACAAAGAAATTTATAAATGAAATCTTAAAAAAATAATTGGAATAAATAGGAATTACCTTACTAAAAGTATGCTGGTAAGTAGGTATACTCACTACCTATAACATATTTTTGGTAGCTTAAGCGGTTACATTAGAGGGGTTCCCAATCTTTTCTTGTTAGCAGGGTCCACTTTGTAGGTAAAATTTATAGTGTTCTTTTTCGGTACCAAAGTGGCCGACTAGTTGTGGTTGAGTTGAGTTGCTCGAATTTTCCTTCGTCCAGAATACCTCTTACGTTCTTTGTACCAAAACAAAGTTGTTTACGTAAATTGATTCTCCTTTAAGGAAATATTGCGTATTTTCTTTTATTTTCCACCTATGCCAGGCATTTTCAGGCCAGGCAAATAACCCTTTCATTTGATCCTTCAGGCTGCTGACGCCTCTTCTAGCAGCTGGTGGACTGGGGGTATGGTTATACCGTCATCGCTCGATCGCCATTACTTTATTCATTGTCAAGCAGGAGCACCAGGAGAAACTATAGTTTACCGCCGCCATAAAGCGGTGTATGTCAAGTACCGTTTTCCCGTTACACGCATTTTTTATATAGAATCGTTTTGTTTTTGATACTTAAATTTTTGTATTTATGACCGTTTATTTTATTTATTTTACCTTTCATGATTTACAATAGGATTTCTAGTTGTTCCGTTTAAATTTTACATGGTTTCTTGGAAAGATTTAAATGATTGAAGAATGGGCGATGATATTATCGAAATCAATCACCGTGTGTAATTTTCTTAAGTTCAGATAAAATTATTTTATTATAAAAAGCATAGGTATAAGGAAAATTTACAGCTTATATTTATTAATTAAAACTATTTTTTAACAATGAAAATTAAGTACATTGTTTAAAATTCGATGGAGCTCTTTTATTGATCGACGCAGCCATTTGATCAATGTTGTGGCAAATGTATTCTAATATTATTTATGATATTTTTGGCGTAAAGTAATAAATAATAATCTCAATGAAATAAATCAGTTGAATATATTCATAGTTAATTAAATATATATTTACAAAAATATAATTTAAATTTTAAAGTTCTGAAGTCTATAAATAACTCTTCAAATAAACGTGCCTACAGTTCAACAATAGTAACTTAATATATAATAGTAACTTAATATGAACAGTAATAAATTTATAAGAATTATCGTAAGTCGCTAAAAATTTTACTGAGACACCTGTCTTCAAAAGTATTCGTTGCATCATGTGGTAAAAATGTCGACCTTATATCATACACATTATATTATAGAATGAAGAAATCCTTTGACTTGTCTTATATTACACCTGCATCACGACGGCCTATAGCTAAATTTATAAAGCTAATACTATAAATGATTAACTATTAGTTATTATGAATATGAATTTACGGAGAATAAAGTGAAAGCAGACAATATATTGTATATTTTTTTTCCAGGTCACAGGAGTCAGAGAAATTAAAATGGAGAAACAAAAAATAGTTTTTACGGTAAGAAATAGTTTTAAGTTGTTTCAATTTCTTAAAGTTGTTTCAATTCAATTAAAGGAAACTATATAATTTTTATGACTTAAAAAGAGAAAATCCCAATTAATGACAATAGTAGGTAGCAGGCTATGACAAAAATCGTGTGTTACTAATAGGTACAAATCAATTTAGGCTGGATATGTCGCGTGGGTGACGTGCCCGTGGTACGAGGTGCGCGGCGCCAGCGCAGCGCCCCGGATCGCATTGAACCATTGACACGAATTCGACATTATCGCACGGCCACATTTGTCATCGAAATACTTACTGTCGATATATGATCGATCGAATTCTCAATAACTAAACTTACGAGTGATAAGAAAATAAAAAGATATTTGGACAGGACCACCTTGACAGACTTGGGAACGTAATATCTTATATCTCACTTTAAATGGTAAGGCTTCGCGAAATTTGGTCATATCCTAAAAATATTAAAACTTATAACCCAAATAACTACAAAATTCTAAGCACAGTTATGATGCTGGATTGCAGAACTGTCTGCACATATTATAATTTATGGACTCTTCGATCGTTACGTATAGTAATTAAAATTAGCTTCAGGCTGTATCCCGCACACAGCTGGGTAGGCAGAGGGAATCTATTGTTCGCCTACCCTCCGTTTCCTAGTTTCTAGCAATTAAGTATTTAATTTCTTATGTATCTTTATACTCACATCTAGTGTTATTAAAACTCAATTATATTTTGAAAACGTATCAGAATACTTAAAACATAGCATTCATAGGTCATGAGATAAATACAATGATGAACGTAAAAATGTTGCTCTTCGAGATTGGAAATATTGCGTATTTTCTTTTTATTTATTATTATTTGAAGTTGGCATTTATTACTCGACAGACTGATTGGAGCTAATAATATATTTTTTATAAACTCTAGGGAAAATTTACGCTTATTAATTGTTATGTTATGTTTGTCATACTCATTTTTTTACTTCATCAAATAAATAAATACTATACGTATCAAGTTTGTGAAGCAACATGGGTAGGTCTTAGTAATTATCTTTGGGTAGCGGAAATTTATAAAAACCTCCCTACAGAGATGCTAACAACATAAATAAATTGTAACAAGCGTATAAAAATTT
>DWAN01006178.1:0-10653 GCA_018230445.1 Heliconius hewitsoni | reverse complement strand
CTGCGCCACGACCGGCCTCGAATTACAAATTATATAATAATATAGCTGTAAAGAATATACTATAAATTATACTTATTAGTCCAACTCTAATAGATCATAATGAGGGTACTATTGAAACGATCGTTATCTCCATATAATATTATCATACAAGCAATTTATTTGGTAACTACTCAATAAATACATCACCGTGGCACGGTGGTAATCGCTAGTTGTGGGATCGATTCCTACTTGAGTGATGACTTTTGTTTTTTTAACTCAAATGGATTAAATTGTGTATGACACATGACACATTTTTATTACGAAGTAACTTAAAGCTGACGTGTCAACTTACCGAAACGACTAACCCAATGTATGACCTTATAGCCTTCTCTATAAATGGACAATCCAAAACAAAAATATTTCTTATATTTCGAACCAGTAGTTCCTGAGATTATCACGTCCAACTAAGCAAACTATAGCTTTATAATACTAGTATAAACTAGCTATAAAATCTTTGCGTTATGTTTAGCAGTTTAGTTTTGTGTTTTAATTTTTCCACATGAAGGTAACAGCGTGAAATCGATAATAATTCCGAACCGATCTCTACTTTCTGCCGAACTCTGCGGGCATTGCCCGTTGAGTAGTGGAATTCAACGCCGCGCTTTGCCTCGAGAGCAGAACAAAGAAAATGGAAATATTTAATATTTCATTTTCTCGAGTGGCAATCGAACCCAAAATCCGTCATGTTTACAGTTACATTTGTGCCTATGCACTACGACTGGCCTTAAAAGTTAATATTTATATTAACACAAACGCAAATTCATTCCTTTAATCGTGATTAAAATTAAAGCGAGTGTTAATAGTGATTAATTAAGAATACACTTTGTCCCGTCTTTTGTATCGAATAATAAATGGTCTGATAATGTTGTAGTACTTCATTAGGGCTGAGCTCGTTCAAATGATTTTAATTACAATTAAAGTGGCGAGTAATGCGCTTAATGATAGATTAAAATTTTATGTTACTTAATTTTTTTTTATTTTTCTTGTAATATTTTTATTGAGATCAATCGTGGCGAAGAGGTCACAAATGCGTGGCTATAAGCACGATAGGTCGTGAGTTCGATTCCCACTCGATTTAATGAAATATTCAATATTTTCCTTTCCTGGATCTGGTAGGCAAAGCGCAGCATTGAGTTCCGCCACTCAAAACAATGCCTTCAGAATTCGGCGAAAAATGGGAAACGAAAGTGTCTTAATGGGAACTGAGTGTCACAACACTAGGCTTCCAGGTTTCTACTGCCTGTTCTGCTGTGCGGGATATAACGTGAAGCTAAATAAAAATTATACTTTTGTATTCTTCCTAAATATAATATAAAACTTTGTGTCATCTTGTGCCATCGTTCGCGAGGATGGCAAAGTGCGGCGTTGAGATCCGCCAGTAAACACGCTTAATGTCACTAAAATAGAGAACCTATGTCTCTTCTCTAAACTATCTACTCTGTAGCTTGGAATTACTTTTTTGAGGCTATTTCTTTTTACTTAATAAAATATATTAAAGGATATCTAAAGAAAATAAAAAATATTTTGTAGCATTAATTAACGTGTCGTCATATACATTAGCTCAATTAGTAAATAATCTTGAACTTTATTACAATCTCAATAAAGTTTCTTTTAGTATTCCTATATAATTCCTATAGATAACGTGATTGATGTTAATATTTTTAAAGAAAATATTATTTACAACCTCATCTGCTAACCAACGGTGAGTAACAATTGAGTAAGCTACTCTATGTCGACGTACCTTTGCCCCGCGCACCAGGGGAAGTAGAGGGAACCTAATGTAAAGTCACGCCATTCTACACGCACAGCCTAACTTTTGAAACCATTAAATGTTAAGCGGTAGGACTCAACACCGCACCTTGTCTTCTCTGCCAGAGCGGAGAAATGAAGATATATAAATAATCATTCTCTCGAGTGGGTATCAAACTTACAACCATTTCGTTTACAGTCAGATGCTGTCCCTCCCACTGCGCCACAGCGGCCTTACTATTTAAATACATATAGGTCATAGGTCATTAACAATGTTTATATTCTTCAAAAAAATGCTTTTTTATAAATCTAAAAAAATCACAAAAACTTCGAAGAAATGAATCGGAAACGGAAGACCATCGTTCATCCCTCAGGAAGTCACTTTTAACCCTCTCTTTGAACTCGCCCCATAAAAACTTGGGATAGAACTATTTAGTTATAGCTTATTCTTATAGTGTATAAATTGTACATTTAATATGTATATAACATATTTAGACTTTGTAATATGAAAATGAAAGTGAACCTAAATAACGATTTTCTATTTTTGGAAAATTATTATTGAGTTTTAAAACGTTTTTAATGTCAATTTTCAAAGAAATTTATATAAATCTAACGTATGTACGTAAACGTTTTGCGCTTCACGCACATAATCGGGTAGGGAAAGGGAACCCAGTGTGAAGGTACTTCGTTTTCCATTTTCGAGATATTGCGTATTGAGTGGCAGTAAGTTTATTTGTCTTGTCCTTTCCATAAAAACAGAACTCAACGCTTCACTTTATCATGTTACCAGAGCCGAAAAATGAAAATTATTAATTCCTCAGAGTGGGTATCAAAGTCATAACCGTCGCTACGCAACAACCGTCTCTTTACTTAACAAAAAAACTATTTAATACGAATAACAAAAAAATACTCCCAAAATCGTTATCAATGCATATAAATGACGATATGTGAATACATAATTCACACGAGATCGACTTTTCAAACCATTTCAACACAAATATATCTATTAGGAGGCTGTTGTGGCGCAGCGCAACAAGATACTGCAAACGACAGTTGCGGGTTGGATTTCTACTGAGTGAAGTTATTTTTTATTTTTTTCACAAAGCGTGGCGTTGAGTTCCGCCTCTACACGCAATATTCTAAAAATAGGGCAGTCCGTAGGAAACGGAGTGTCTTAACGCTATCTTTTTCTACCTACCTAAAATATATAGAATACAACGTTAAACTAAAATAAATTAGAAATAACTTCAGCTCTTGAATTCAAGCGTAAATTAAAAAGAGAGAGTCTCTTAATGTTCTCTCTGCCAACAAAGAGAATTTTTATTCGAACCTGTACCATTAACTACGTTTCGCGCTTTGCATCTTACTACTGAATCACCGGTGAAAGTCATTTATCCTTTTATCAGGATAATCAATATCGTTGATAACTTGTGAAAAAGGAACCTTTCGAGCGTGAGCTTTACTTACATAAGGTGACATTTAACTTTATTTATGCGTTTGTCTGTCCGCTATATGTCGTATGGAAATCGACTTTCTATTGGTATTTGTATATTATACTATATTGTTTGGGTTGTGCGTCCGAAAACTCAATGTAATATTGAATATATCAATTCCTCCCTCTGGTAATGAGACAGAGCGCTGCGTTGAGTTCCGCTATTCAACACGCAGTGTCTCGGAATTCGGCGAAAAGTAGACTGCAAGTATCATAATTGTGAGTAGGATACAGCGACTCTTGCATCTTGCACAGAGCAAAAATCCCTGTTCCCTGTGATCTTTTCTATCGCTTATTTAAATTTGTCTATCAATCTGTCAATCTATCTGTTTATTTAAAGTGAATACTTCAAAAAGGTCTCGACAGCTAAAAAAATTATCTTTTTTATAGATTCACAAAAAGGCCATCTATTTTTAAGACACTCCGTTCTCCACTGAGTGACGAAACTCAACGCAGTGGTTTGCCCTAATTATTTCATGTAAATCTAATAAATAAAACAAAAAGGCATCGGACATTGGAATAATATTATATAAAAAAATGTAAACAGCACCAAGTAAGCATGTCGCAAAAACACTTGAAACGCAAAAAAATGTCCTTTTCCATATTAAATTTGCAGTAACATTTAACATTTCTTTGCCTGTAAAATATATTCCTTTGTTGTATTACGTAGTTTTGACCTGTACACAAAAAAAAGCAGGCAAGTGCGCGTCGTACGCACACAGGAAGGGTTCCGTATTATCTATTATTATTATTGTCATTATAAAACGGTAAGAAAATTAAGTTTGTTGTATAGAAGCTGGGAGCTCCTTTAAATATTTATTTAATAAAATTTTTTGGTATTTGTTGCTATAACGGCAATGGAAATACATCATCTGTGGTTGTGGTGAGAGGCGGTCCCGTTGTAGGCTTTGTACCCAAACAGAACCCTAAAAATTATGGTAAACATATTTATATGGTAAATTTTGATTGTTCTAAATGAAAATAATTTAATATATATAAAAAAAATATTTCTCTTAGTAGAACAAGCTAGGCGTTATGTTACTCCACCTTCTGTCTCCAAGGCAATAGAAAAAGAAGAACGAAATAACTTGTCATTAACTAATATTCTTGAAGACATTCTTAAAATGACTTAAACTATATATTTTGTAGGGTTAATATTAAGTACAGCGTTGAGTTCCACCACAGAATGTTTCAAAAATTCGACGGTGCCGGTGAACAGAGTATTTTCGAGGTTCCCTCTACCTGCTTGCTGCCTCTACTAACCTGCTTATGCGGGATACAATGTGAAATAAAAAAAGGATACTTAAAACACGTGGGTGTCACAAAAAATGACTATGATTTAACTCACCAAGTGTACTAGAGTTTTTAAAGTGTTTCCTTAAAAAAAAGGCCAGTTCCAAGCGTCAAGGGCACTCCTACTACAAGTAAATATAATAAATCAATAATGAACAAAACATTTGTGTGTTTGTTTGTGAATATATTTTTTTATTTGATAATAACTAAAAACATGATATAACGCTTTAGCGACTTAGCGTTGAAAAGTATCGAAATTTGTCAGTGGTTGTAACTTCGATTTTTAAAGAAATGTATAAATGCTTAACCATTACTGAATATAGTAGAAAATAAAAAATCTATTTCTTACATTTAAGCGAATTAAATAAATATCTTTTCTTCAGAGTATAAATAAAAAATAAAAAACTTTATTTTATCTTTATAATGTGCCGTTTGATCCCGGCCTCGAATAGGATCATCCTGGTACTGGTGGTGTCGTAAGAGGAGAATAAAGTACGTGTGGTAGAGTCACGTCGCCAGCAATGGCAACACGCATGGGCAGACTCGATCGGATCATTACCACCCCCGGCATTTAAAACCGGCGTGAAGTAGTGGTTTTCTGTCCTTGCGTTTCGCATCAGGTAATGTCCGGCTCCGGAGCCCAACCCACCTTAAAGGCCGGCAACGCAAGTGTAGCTCCTCTGGAGTTGCACGGGGCCGTGACCCGTGACGTCACCATCAGGTGACCCGAACGCTTGTTTGCCGTGTAGACACGGCAAACGAGCAAACGCAAATTATTATTTTTTTATGGAATAGATTTAGGATACAGATGGCCGGGTAAACAGACATACCTAGTGGTAATCCACTCGCTTCCACACATTCTGCCCATATTTAGAGGCATTTCCAGTTCAGTGGCAAGAGTCACCGCCGCGCTTTGTGTCGTTAATCTATTAATGAGATGAAACGCGACGAAATTGAATCAACAACCGTCGTGTTTACAATCTGACCTTTCTCACACAGTTATATCTTACAAATATATTTTATTCTAATAATAATAAGTCGATGAGTACCACCACCATTCAGCATCAACTTTAAATGTACAGAAATTCGAAAACACAGTATCTTAACTCTACATTTTCTCCGCTCATCTTAAATAAAAATATATAACAAAAATGAAATGTCGAATGGCATTTACTAGTATCTAGCGATCCTAGTGACCTTATTCACCACGTTTTTCTCATACAACCAAGTCAATATAATTTAGTTATAGCTTTTTATGTGTTTTTTATGTGAACTAACTATATTTCATATATAATTGTGTTGATATTTTCAAACTTGAAAACGCTTTGTTTACATTATTAGGTACGTGTGTTTTAAACTAATGGTTCTGCGCAAGAGTTTTGGGTTCGATTCCATTTCGAGTTTAGATATTATGGAATTGCTTTTATTAAGTACTAATTATTATATTTAATGTTAGTAATATGTGTTTTAACACTAGGTTCCTTCTGCCTACCCTGCTGTGTGCAGGATATAGCGTGAAGCTAATTTTATGTTTTTTTGTTAATGTGAGTTTAAGTAAAAGTTACTACTGTCTAAGATGATGATGATGGAAGTTCTGATGAAAAGTTTTTTAGCTTCACACTGCGTCCCGCACATAGTGGGGTAGGCAGAGGGAACCTGAGATCCTTATGTTAACCCACTCAGATAGACCCTTCCGTTCCTCACTTTTCGCCGAATTCTGGAGGCATTGTGTATGATTAGATCCGAAGAGTTTGAAAATGAGAAGTAGAGTATTATTTAGATTTTTTTACATTTTAGATAATCGGAGTTGAAGGTGCAGACAATTAACTAAAGAATAGAAGTTCAATCTCCGATCGTGTTAATGAATTATTTAAAATTTCCGAGCATGGCAAGATAAATTGAGGCGTTGAGTTACGCCTTAACACGCAATGTTTCAAATTCGGACACTATTTAATTCGAAAATGAAGTGTATTATCACTTCGTATCTCACAGCAGGGTACTGCTGTGAGATATTATGAAGGTAACATTGTTTTATAAGTGTGAAAATTAAAGCAACTCTACTATTTATATAAAATAACAGGTATTCGGGGATCGAACCTATACCTAGCTAGCTACACTCAACTATAATCGTAAACCACAAACACTACAAATTATTTTAATAACATTTTTCTATACAAAAGGAGGTGTGTCAGACATAACATACGATACGACGCACTCATATAATAACAAATAATTCAAATGAGCCCCCACGCCCACATTAGTAACTACTGATGAATATTCATAAAGAATACTTTATAAATATGGATAAATATACATAAAAAAACACATTTATTTCTTTGTTTATATATTTTTATTAATGGCATTGGTGATTATATAACAAGGACTGGTTGACTAGTCGAGTTTTTGCTTGCATTTTTATTATCTTTTTTATTTAATACTTTTATTTCCTCGCTCAGGTGTTGCAGCAAAGTGCAGCGTTGAGTCCCGTCACTGAACACGCAATGCTTCTAGAATTGTAGAAAGTGAGGAACGGAAGTGTCTTAACGGGAACGGAGTGTGCCTACTTTGGTATGTGCGGGATAGCGTGAAGCTAAAAAAAGTTAATAAATAAAATTACATAATATTCTTTTGTACTGACTTTTAAGAGCTCACAGATCTGGTTTAGACAATGAATGTATAACAAAAGTATTCATAGGTGAAAGCTCTCACAATACTATTCTATACTATAGAGGTATTATTGTCCTTATAGTTTTATACGATTATTATTTTTGTATTACTTTTTCGTGAACCCCTGTATAATTATAAGTTGTGTGGAACGGTCAAGGGCTATTGAAGCTAGGGTTAGTACGCATGATGTTTTATTTTATTTTTTTGTTTCTTTATTTTCGATTACCTGGAATAGCAGTATAATAAATGATTAAATTATTTAATAAGACACAGAAAGTGACCCAAAAACCATATAATGTTAGAATTCTATATTTTATTATCATAGTTTATTTTTATATGCAAATGTGAGATGTGTCACTAAAGTTAAATAAATTAAGTGTTTTATGTAATAAACAAAACAAGGATTACGCAAAAACCAAAAGAAGTAATCAAATAATAATATAATAATCTAATATCAAATCCAATCTAAATGCAGCTTCAAATCTGAAATATACATTTATTACCATTTTTATTACAATTTCAATAGTTTCATACAATGTGCATTCACCTTTAGAGCTCTTATCAATGACGTGAATATAGGTTAGTATTGTATTTTAATCACAAAAGCGGAATCCAACTGTGATTTAACCCTTTTGTGAGTTACAGTGAACCCTATTTTATTTTATATAAAACGTAAAACAGTCCATACAATTGTATTTCTCATACAACAAGCTACTGTTCGAAATAATTACTTTAGTTTACATCTTTAGGATGAAAGAATCAATGTTTCAGAAGATTATATAGATATATAATCTTCTGAAACATTGATTTTTTTCTTAAGTTCACGCTATATCCTGCATACACACAGAAGCATAGGCAAAGGTAATGTTTTAAAACTCCGTTTTTCACGCTTGTGGTGAACGGAGAATACGAACACTAAATTTATTATGGGAAGCTAAAAAAGATCTAGTATTGCATAGATTTTTGCTCGAACTTAAAATACAAATTAGTAATCCCAATAAAAATTTGGCTATATTTTCATAAAAAAGGCCATAGTCGCACAGTGGCATAGCGTATGACTTTAAGCACCATGGTTGTGGTTTTGATTTCCAGTCAGAGAAACGAATTATGTTCATTTCTTCGTTCTGGTGACAAGACAAAGCCAGACTAATGTCTCAAACAATCAGGCATCACTTGTTATATGCGAGACAGCGAATGTAGTTAAACAAAAATTGCCAAAAAGCTACACACAGCCACTGGACCATACCGCTCTATCATTAGATAACCGAAGCCCCTCGAACCCAGCGTCACCAACGTTGACATTTGAGAGACGAGAGTCGAGCATTTTCCTCCTCAATTACTACTCCACTCTATTTCGTTTTATCGCCCGTAAAACTAGAGCGCATTTACACCGTCCTCGTAGAGCACTCCAAATGATGAAGATGAAAGTGAGTTCGAATATGTGGAGTAAATATTCACGGTTTCGTAGATATTTTAGATGTGGTAAATAAAATCTGTAATAGATAAGATAAGATAAAGAAGACAACTGATATTTAAACCATTACAATGAAGGTTAATTAATGGTCTACTTTTTTTCTCAAATTTTATAGCGTGGTGAAGCAGCGGCAAAGCATTCGCCATTCGATTCGAGTCCTCACTCCAACCCATGTAACCCATGTGTTTTACCCTGTTAACCTTTGGGTTAAAAAATATATATTGTCTTTTTCAAAAAAATACTTCTGTTTGGTGTAAACGCAGGCCACTTTTATGTATATAGGCGGGCGGGCGGGCTTTCGGGCTTCCAACTCATTTGACGCACGCTTAATTGACGATTTGCTCAGCCACTACGATTTACTCCGTACTGTCAGGCCGTCTCTCCTTATTATTGTTGTATGAATTAATATATACGAACTAAATGTACAGAGTGATCGGTTATACATACATATTTGTGTGAATATTTTTGTATAATTACTCTTTACGGCAGCGAGATACCAAAGACCTAAAGTTTTGGATAGTGGTGCTGATGATCAATCTGATAGTGATAAAATAAAAAATATATATTTTTTTACATTTTAAAGTCGTTTTTCACATGTAGAAAAGAAAAATAATTTTAATAACACGTATAAAAAATTTAACGTGGCGGTATTTGAACCTGCTCCCCTTGGACGATTTCCAAGAGATACTGGTTCAAATCCTGGTATGCTTAAATAAAGAAAACCTAAAGTTTTCTAAGAAGTAAAAAAATCTACTTTAATACTACTTATTAAATGGCGAAAAACATGAAACATGATTCTATATGCGAGTAAAGTGACTACAACAAACTAAAGATAAATTAATTTGTGACAATAAGAATACGCTTAAAGAGAATTGCCAGGAATAGAGATACGAGCTTGTAACGAACGGGAACCCTTATAGTGGAGCTTATATAGCATTGCAATAAAAAAATATCGAGCAATATTCCAACTTTACTTAACTGTCTATAAGAAGCCGCTACTGATTGTAACTAAACTCGACAGTTATTGGTTCGATTTCGACACGGAGTAATTTATATTTTTTTTATCAATTCCTCGTATTGGCAATGAGGCAACACCACCAAATGTTTCAAAACAATAAAAAATATAAATCTACATATATATCTACAACAACAAAAAAACACATTTTCTCCCTCCACATACTATAGTAGTAAAACAGAACCCTGTAATAAACTAAATCCAACATGGAGTTCATAAAAGCAAAACACATGATATTACTTCATGAATTTCATCATGAATTTCATCTAACCGTCTCTATCTGAGCCTCTCTGTCCCACTCAATCTCCGTAACACCTATAAAGTGAGGCAAAGCGTAAGATCGTTGCTAAAATAAGCACAAACTCTGTATTTTAGCTACGAATTCTCAAAGGAACATCGACTCTATATAGATTGACACAAAGTTGTGGTTGCACTTTGAGGGTTACCAGTTCAAATTTGTGCAAGGAAGTGTTTTCCTCTAAGCTTGCTATTTACGCGACCCCCATCAGGGAATATTTGGTAACTTATTATTTTTATGTGAATTTTCATTTCGAGACTTTAGCGATGGTCGGGCCGAAGTCTTTGGTATTTCAATGGAAGCTTTCTTTTACTTTTAAACATTAGGAATGAAAGTTAAAAATTATGTGAAGCTTATTTTTAATTAAATTAAAGCTTATGTACGCGATATCATGATATTTTTTTAAGTATTCGTTAAGAGTTTTGTATTTTATTTCCTTTCACTTTCACCTATTGAAAACATAGAATTAATAGATTATATATAAAAAATGGTTCTGTATATAGCAATATGGGCATAGTATAAACACTCCAACCACTTTTCGAAACGTTGAGTGGCGGAACTCATCGCCGCGCATTGTGTATATATATATATATATATATATATATATATATATATATATATATATA
>DWAN01006177.1:0-10653 GCA_018230445.1 Heliconius hewitsoni | reverse complement strand
CACAGCAGGGTAGGCAGAGGGAACCTAGTGTTAAGACATTCCGTTCCCCACTTTCCACCACGTTCCGGAGGCATTGCGTGTTGAGTGGCGGAGTTAAGCTCCGCTCCGGAGAACGGAGTGGAGTAAAACTAATTTTATAATATAACATTTTATATAGCATTTATGATTGTGAAAATCGCGGCATAGTAAAATGTCAATTTGCTATACAAGAAGACTCTCTGACCGTCTAGAAAATGTGATTATAATGGCGGTAATGTAAAAGTATTAGAAAGCGAGGGCTGTTCAAGTGGTGCCTGCGTCTTCCATCCATCTATAGTTGGTTGAGACAAATGGAGCAAGGCAAATTTTATCTACTAATAAACATTAAAGTTGCCGTCCGTGAGCTTAGATGATTCGAAATTATAGATTGTTGAAGCGTTTATAACAGTTTTCAATTTAATGCAAATTTAATATAACTGTTTTTTTGGTCTGAATGTTTGACCGAATTCCTTGAGAAGAGATTAGATTGTTTTTAAATGATCTATTTGTTAATTGTTATTATTATTTAACTACATCGTGTGACTAATGAAATATTTCATATTTTGCGTTTCTTCGTTCTGGTGCCGAGTCAAAGTGCGGCGTTGATTTCCGCCACTCAACACGCCATCTCCATAACTCCGCGGTACATGGGAGAAACGGGGTACTTCAATACTAGGTTCCCTCTACCTGCTGTGTTGGATACAGCGTAAAGCTAAAAAAACCTTCACTAGTATAGACAATTCTAATCTAATTTTACTTAATAAGTAAAATTTATATTAATATATGCAATATATATACTAAAAGATAGTATATATACTAAAGCATAGATTCTGCTGTATAAGAGAAAATTACAATAACAAAAAACTTCACTCGTACTTTTTTGCAAATTGTAGGGTTAGCTGAGAACCTAGTGTCAAAACTCCATATCTATAAGTATTCCTATTTTCGCCCGATTTTAATACATCACATAATGGTGGCGAAACTCAACGCCGCGATAACCAGCTTTAAAAAATAATATTTGTTTTATATTACATGATTGATTATATTTATCAACTCAATTAGAATAGTGGGTTCCAAGAATTCGCACTGGTCACGCTTGACCTCGCGTTACGGAAGAAATGTATCTGATATTCAATTACTTCACCTAGATTTCACAGCCGTATCTAATATCTATGTTTCGAAATTTTTATATCTAGAGTATAGTAATACAATATATGGATTTGAAAAAAAAATGTTAATATCTATAAATCTACAGTGAATATTACGTATTTACGTGAGGAGCAAGAAAAATACTTATAAGGAAATACTATAAAACTTTGAACGAAGTGGGATTTGAACCTGCGCCTCTTTGGAAACCGTCCAAGCGCTCTGATCAACTAAACCATCGTAACGTTCAAATTTTGAAAGAAGCGTAAAATATCTAAAAACGTACTGAAACATTGAAGTACAAGAATTGATTTAATACAAAAAATATATATATATATATATATATATATATTTAATATTAATAAACTAGAATATGAATGCTTTTCACATTCTTTTGCAAAATATATTTTTAGGGTCATTCAGATATTGATTTCTATTTTTCATATAAAAAAATATGAAAAATTTTAAGGAGTAAAGATGATGAGATAAAATAATGTATATTTTGTTTTTTTTTAAACTAGTCTTATAAAACGATATGATATTAAATACAGAAGTAAGTCTAGCTTTCTATAAAAAACCACTCTTCTTGATGTACCTTTAACGGTATTTCTTGGCTTTAAATCAATTTTACATTAGCGTTTATTCTCAACAATAATTCTTGAATTCAATAATTCTCCAATTCTTGAACAATATTAATTGATTCGTTCTCTATTATATCAGCTAATACTGTAAAGGTAATCAATTTGTCCCGCTTGATCATTATTAATCATTACATCATATATCTACTTGAAGTCATTATTATTTTTATTATTATGTTTGAATATTTACATAAAACATAAATAATAAATAATTTAATTTAATTTGGAAGCCGGTCGTGCGCAGCGGCACGAAGTGTGACTGTAAAACCGACTGGTTGTGGGTTCGATCCCCACTCGAGGAGATGAAATATAATATTTGCTATATAATATTCGCAGGCAAATAATCCCTTGAATTCATTCAAGTAACGATATTTTTTTTAATGAACCGATTTTGATAAAACAACAGTTAAATGTTATTCTAAGTTAAAATAAAGTAATTGGTGAAACTTTTAAGTAAATCAGCTCAGTACTTTCGGAGATTAACGTAATCATACATAGAGACAGAAAGACAAGAAATTTTAAAAAAATATCTATTATTATAAGTATCCCTGTATTCATTTCAGTCAAAATTACTAAATGCACAATAAATTCCTTACAACTGGTTTGTTTGAATACACAAATGGTTTGTTTGAAAAATTTGTACTGAAATTATTTGAGTAACATTTCAAGCGTTGATTAAAAGGTTTCCCGCTAGAAAAACAAATGCAAAGAACAGAACTGAATCGAAAGGAAATGCGATACTAAATTGTAGTTGGAGCGAACAGTTTTTCAATTACCATAGAACAGCTTCACGCTTTTTCCTGCATAGCATAATAACCACGGGGAACTTAGCCTAGTGTTAAGACACTCCGTTCCCCAATTTCCGCCCAATTTTTAAGACATTGTGTGTAACGTAGCGAAAGTCAACGCTGCGATGTGTCCACTAATGCGAAGCAATAAAAATACTTCTAATATAACTGACTTCCTGAGTGAATATTCTCAAAAAATGGGAGGTGAATGAGGAATGGAGTATCTAAACAATGTTTTCTGCCTTTCTTGAGCAAGATACAAGACGAAGCTGTTTTGTAGTTGAATGCCCTTTACATGTAGCTAATGGTGTCAATTTATTTAAGAAAATTGATTTAAACCATAATGTGTAGGTAATAGCAATAATTTAATAGTAATAGTTTTTTGACATTTTATATATATTATTTCACATTAAGAAAGACAAATACGGTTAATATAACGAGATTTGAATCCGAGTCCTAAAAATACCTAGCCCACCAATAGTGGTTAGTGTTAGGATTAATTCAAATCGCGCTTTATACAATTTTTTGTCTATTTTCCAAAAAATATTTCTTATTTATAAAGTAACAATAGTATTTGGACAACAACGTATCTAAAAAGGTTCAAAATGTTAATGTACAACTTTATAACATTATTTAAAAAAAATAAAGTAAAACGTAGTAGTATCAATAAATAAACAGTATCTAAGTATAAATAAATACAGATAGAATATCATTATTTTAATGAGAAATAATTATTAGAAAAAGGAACAATTAAGAAAACAATATTAATACAATTAAATATTATCTAGTATCAATAATTTCGCTTATTACTTTTACTTTGTTTTCCTTGCAGTACTTGAAATAATAATTATTTTCTGCAATTTAATTTTTGTTTGAGCTTGTGCATATAAGTATAGTTTTATTTCATTTTTTCCAGCTTTACGACTGTATTCCGCACATAGCAGAGAGATAGAAGGAACCTAGTGTTAACCCCGATCACCATTTTCCATCTAATTTTTGAAACAACGTTTGTTATATTGTGGAACTCAACGGCACACTTTGTGTCGTTACCAAGGCGAAGAAATAAAAATAATTCATTCCCTCGAATAAAAATCGAACCCGCAACCGTCGTGCTTAATATCAGACGCCGTTCTGCTATGCCATGACGGTGGAAGATATAACTTAAATACTTATTCAGGCTGAAGTATTGACAGCTAAAAAAATATATATATGTAGCTAAATCTAAAGTCTATGATGGACGACGGCATAAATCCTCCCAACAAACAAGCGTACATACACAACACAGTGCAATACGTACCAAAAGATAAATTTCATTCGCGCTAGATTTTAATATTTATTACCGGAGACAGGAATTATTGATGCTAAATTTTACAACTTACTATAAAACTCGATATAAAATTTTCAAATAAAATTGATGGCAATTAAGAATTTGTGCTGATTGTGCCATATTTTCTAGTAGCTTTCTTCTCTTATTTCTTGCGTTTTGTCTGTTCTTTAAATTGTTATATTTCTACAATCTAAAAACAATAACCCTTACAATAACCTTGTGTTAAATCATTTTGTTTTTACTTATTTTATAAATACTTGTTTTGCCCGAACAAGAAAATTGAAATATTTTAAATATAAGCGACCTCTCAAACGTTTATTGAACCCACAACCACAGTTTGTACAGTTAAGAACTGTCTTACTGTGCTACGCCATTATTTTTTTATTCATATTTTTTATAATTTTTTTAAATATGACCTAGAAATTTATACAAGCCGAAGTGTTGGCATCTATGATGGACGATACCATAAATTCTCACAAGCAAAAAACTGGTGAAGTGTGAGATGGACTTGACTACCGAAGATTCTATACCAATTTTAGGATTGTAGGTAACGGAAAATACAAATTATAAAGTTGACAACCTAAGCTTACGGGTATATGCATTGATTTAGTATAATATCACTTTACTAATATAATAAAGGAAGAGTTTGTTTTTATTTGAACGCTTTGAACTCAATATCTCCAAGAATTCCTGAGAAAAAGTCTCTTGACAGACAGATAGACAGACGGACAGACAGACAGACGGACAACAAAGTCATCTGATAAGGATTCTTTATTTCCTTAAAAAGTACGGAACCCTAAAAATTAAATTTACGCGACTAAAATCAGGAAAAATATAAGAAGTAGTATCCGAAGCTAAACTTATTGAGCAATTGAGACAATATTGGTTGCCTTGCACACCTATATATCTATCAAGCAAATTTCTTTCAATCGCTCCCGGATACACTTTGCTGGATATTCCTCGGATCTTAGTCAAATAACTAAAGACTCCAATATCCTAAAGGTTCCGCATAAATCATTTGAGTACCCTCGAATTCCTGATGCTCGAAACGAAGGCATCTTCAGTTAATGCATTTCGATGGCATTTGGAAATTCATGAGATCCTATAGAAGAGCGTCTTAATATTACTATAACGGCCCTTTTGACCGAGATTCTTAGCTTTCTCAATTGAGGAGTTGACAAATTTTCTGAAGCCATTCAAGTTTATATAATTCTAAATGAAATAACAAAAAAAATGTTACTGAATATACAATACTGTGTCGGAGAGTATATCGTACTGCCTGCGGCTTCGCCCGCGTGTTTAAATGGAAATATCTATGAGTACCTATTCAACACGCAACAGCGTTTTCAATATAATAAAAAGGAAATATCTAACGCAAAAATATTATTCAATTTGAACCAGTACTTCTTGAGATAATTGCACTCAACCAAACAAACTCCTAGCTTTATACCATTTAGAATACGATTGTACATAATTGTTTCATCTGTTAGGTCAAACGAAGTTTCGTTACCCAAAGCAAGCAAAACTAGAATAATATTTTAAGATTTTTTTGTTGTTTCATGCATATATCAAAGAAGGCAGAGATAGCTTTGTGTAACGACATTTTACTCATAACGTCGGCCTAAATGTAATAACATTAGACCGAAACCGTATATACCATATATGTTTAGTTATTTAATTTTGTAGATATAACCATTTTCCTCTTACACAAACATACATACACATACACCCACAGATTCAAATTCACAATCAATTACTTAACACGACATACAAAACCAATAAATGACTGAGAAGCTGAACTTAGAACTCAAGTAATTACCTTTAAAAAATTCCTAACGCGTTCTATTTTACTAAAAGGCTTTCCAAATCCACTCTGAATCTATATTGTGTTCGCGTGCCAGGAAAATAAAGGAATTCTTTCTTACCTGTCTGGCTGATGGTTTGCTTCGTCAACAAGATTAATTGCATATCGAGTTAAAAGCTTAAACCTCGGTGGGAGCTGCCCTCGTATCTAATTTCGTTTTAAAATGCATTGCATATAAGCAAGTGGGTTACCAAAAAATATATCAGCTTCACGCTGAATCCCGCATATAGCAGGGTAGGCAGAGGGAACCTAGTGTTAAGACACTCCGTTCCCCACTTTCTGCCGAGTTTAGGAGGCATTACGTGTTGAATGGCAGAAATCAACGCAGCGCTTTTGCCTCGAAACCAGAGCGAAGGTATGGAAATATAAATTTAAGTAAATATTTCATCCCCTCGAGTGAGATCGAACCCACAACCAGTCGGATTTACAGTCACACTTTGTGTCACTGCGCCACGACCGGCCTTGGTTACTAAAAAAATAATAATTTATCAATATATTATGTAAAGGTTTCGATTTTGTATTAGGAAACATTTTAGAGCCTTATGTTTGGTTCGTATTTTTTTTACTTATGTACTGTATATACATATGTACTGTAAAGTTGCTCTAATAAATAAAAAAAAACTTCTTTTTTTAAGCTTCACGCTGTTCATATAGGAGAGAAGGCAGAAGGATCTAGTGTTAAGACCCTTCACCTCTTTCGAATTTTGGAGGCATTGCGTATTGAGTGACGGAACTCAACACCCTGTTTTGTCTCGTTAACAGAGCGAGAATGTTTATCTAGTAACGAGCTCAATTTCGAGATGATTGTCTTGCCAGAGGGCTTCTCCTCTACAGCAGCATCAACAGTAACCTTTCTAATTCGTCTAAGTGGGAGTCGAACCCAAAATCATAACGATTACTGCAATACAAAAGTGTCATAGTAATACATAGCCTTATATATTTACTATAAATATTCTAATATACAATGTTCATAAGTCAACTTAGAAATTATAATAATTTTAATAACGATAGTAGTCTTAAAACAAACAGACTCTAGTATAGTTGAAAACAAAGTATTTCTCAACTAAGAGAAGGAAGGATGTTCTTCATATAAGAATATCAAACATTCTCTTCACGTTTAACTACTCGCAACTTATATGGAATAAATAAAAATTAACATTAAAATTTCCTTTCGAAAACCATGCAAAATATAATAATCTATATCTATATATATGAATAAAATTAAAATGTCCGTCTAAAACACTTGTTCCCAACCAGTGGTCCGCGGAACACTAGTGGTCCACAGAAGCCTAAATATGGTCCGCGAACGATTTTAATTTCATGACTGGCGACTGCGTAGTTTCTTTTTGATTATCACAGGTAATTTTTTTTTTTTTTTTTTATGGAAAAGACACGGCAAACGAGCGTGTGGGTCACCTGATGGTAAGTGATTACCGCCGCCCACGACCCCGTGCAACCCCAGAGGAGTTACAAGTGCGTTGCCGGCCTTTAAGGTGGGTTGGGCACCGGGGCCCGGCAGTTTCGCTCTAGTGTTGAGGCAAAGCGCGGCGTTGAGTTCTGCCACTCAACACGTGACGCTAAAACGCACGCAACGAGACTTCGGCAGAAAGTGGGGAACGGTATGTATCTTAACACTAAGTTCCCTTTGCGTACCCTGCTGTGTGCGGGATACAGCGTGAAGCTGATTTTTTTTAGTGTGTAGGTACTAGACTAGACTATAAAATATTTTGAAGACTAATGTGTAGGTCCAGCTCAACTATAAAATAAGTCCTGAACGAGTCCTTAACAAAAGCTTTTGAATGTTTTCTTCTAATTTAAATTTCAAAATTTGAATTTTCCATAGACAATAAAAAAATATGATCAAGAACATTTGGTAAACAACCATAGCAGACCAGTTAAACTATAAGAAATGATTTGTACCAAAATTGTTGATATATGCAATGATTCGTGTATCATTTGATTTGCTGGTGATGTGCTTCGAGAAGAGAAAGAACTGCTAACGAACTGTGTAATGAACTAACGATTTAACATTTTGCACAATTGTGTATATTAAAAAGTTATCATTATCGCGACTATTATGGAGTCAATTTTAATTGTTTTCATTTCCTCGCTCTGGACTATGACAAAGCGCAGCGTTGATCTCCGTCATAGGGCTGTGTATGGGTAACGAAGTATCTCAACACTAGGTTCCCTCTACTCACTCAGCCATTTATGTAGGATACAGTGTAAAAACAAAAAAAATATTTTTTAAAAACATATCTAAAACTAAACACAACGATTTAAACAATCGCACAGACTTAGAACCATCAGTCAAGCTACAAACGGAAGACATCTTGCAAACAAAGAAATAGCTTTATTATGTTTAGACGAGTGCTTTTTACCGGGAATGGGCGGAAGTGACGTCAGAGCGGTTTGCGGGTGCGCTTTTAATGAAAACCGAGAAGCACTCTCTTAGGGCCAGGAGTAAGGCATTATTGTGCTTGGTTTAGAAATTTTGTGTGTTAATACATACATATTATGTACCAATGTATGTTTATTTGTGTTATTAGAGTTTGTGAAAGTTATAAGAATATTTGCTTATATGTACGTTTTCAGAGGTAAAAAATCAAATCAGCTTCACGCTGTATCCCGCATACATTAGGGTTAGCAGAAGAAAACTAGTGTTATGAGACTCCGTTCCCCATTGTCCGCCGAATTTTTCGAGGCATTGCATGTTGAGTGTCGCAACCCAACGCGGACTTTTGCCTTCGTACCAGAACGGAGAAATCAAAATATTAATAAATAATAATTAATTACCTTGAGTGGGAATCGAACCTACAACTGATGTGACTGTAACGCGATGGTTGTGGGCTTGGTAATATTATTATTATTGGAATGTTATTATAAAATATACACGTCACTATGACGTCAATTGCGCTTGAACACGAACGCGATTTTTTTGGAATGAAAAGTCTATATGTTGATCCACAGTCCTTTCTGTCCTTCAGTGAAAGATGAAGACTAGCCCGGATAAACAAAAACACACAGTCAGACATAAACATTAAAATTATTAATTTTAATGTTTATGTCTGACTGTGTGTTTTTGTATTTACGTATTTATTACGTAATTTTATACATTTTTGTAAAATTACGAAATATACGCGATTACTCCGGTTAAAATAGTTTCATTTAAAATGTCTAATAATTGTGAAAAAAAAGAACCTAAAATTGATTATGTTTTCGTATCATGTAAAAAACTATATCCACTTGAAAACACACAGTTGTTTTAAATCACGAACTTTACTTCTATCACTTTTATTTATACCTTTAAATTATTTATATTTAGTAATTGTAAAAATTAAGATATTTTTTATAATTATAGAAAAATTAAATAGATTTATGAAACGAAAATTTTGACTATCACAGTTTAGGCATGGATCTATTTTTATGAAATAGACGCTCACTTAAAGGCCCAGCCCGTTTCTTAGCGGAAAATGGAATGTAAAGTGCAGAGGCTTCCTCTACAAAACACGTGGTGCGTGTTACAAAATCTTAACAATTCTTACGATCATAATGTACGTTTACGTACTTTTTTTGTAGTTTAACACCGTTTGCCGCATTTATAGGATAGGCTAAAGGGAACTTACTACTAAGTTCCCGTTTAGGTCACTTCTTCTCTCACGCGCCGCCGAATTTGTCAAAAATTGATTGATAAGATTTAGTGTGGAATGGCGGAACTTAACTCTGTGTTTTTGTCTTCTTGTGAGAGCAAGAAAATTAAATGAAGTTATTTCTCGGAGTGAAAACCGAATCCACAGCCGTCATGTTTCCAGATGATAGAATACTTAATAATATTGGTATCATAAATCTTTTATGCTGATAAGATCATTGTAGTGTTGAAAATACGTGCTTGCTATTTAGTATAATAGGATATGTAAATTTTAAAATATATACCATTTTTGTAGCTTCAAGTTGTATCTCGCGCAAAGCTAAAGTGGGAACTCATTACTAAGATACTCCGTTCCTATTAAGACACTTTGCCTCGTTACCAGAGAGACTAAATGAAAATATGAAACATTTCATTTCACCGAATTGGAATCAAATCCACAACAAGGGCCTCAAAATATACAACACAGCTGGGTCTATAAAACTCTTACTTATATAAAATTGAATAACAGGCGAAGTCGCAGCTAGAGTCTTGTGTAATACTAAATCTATGTATGTATTTATATACTTAGTTTATATTCTAACACCAGGCTATAGAAGAGTTCACTTTTTATTTTATTTCCTCCTCAATAAACCAGGAAATCGCTTTGATAAGTTTCAACAGAAACGAAAGTCCTTTCATTTTTAGCTTCTTTCGTGCATTCACGTTTTAATTGGAGTATCGCGGTAACCAAATTATTTTTGAGCATTTATTAATAACTGAGTACCTTTAACTCGCGGTTAAGCTAACGAACATATGTATAACTGAGTATAGATTTTATTTTTAGGGTTCCTTAACTTTTAAGGAAATGTAAAAAAGAAACCTTTATAAGATCACTTTGTTGTTCATCTATCTGTCGGTCTGTCAAGAGCCTTTATCTCAGGAACGCTTGGAGATATCGAGGTGAAATTCAAACCATATACTTAGATCTACGGCCCCATGATTCAATTACTTAAAAAAAGATATGGCCGTTTATATCGCAAAAACCGCGTATTTCGGCACTATAAAAAAAATATCTGAAAGTAATTGCGATTGTGGGTTCCCACCTGAGGAAATAAAATATTCACTATTTCCATTTCCTAGCTCTGATAAAAAGACAAAGCCCGTTGATGTTCCGCCAACACGCAATATCTTAAATCAGCTTCACGCTGTATCCCGCACACAACAGGGTAGGCAGAGGGAACCTA
>DWAN01006176.1:0-10656 GCA_018230445.1 Heliconius hewitsoni | reverse complement strand
ACGGAAGTATAGAGATAGGACGGTAGTGGGAGAAGGATTTTGGGTCTTTGGATTTGGGAATAGGGATAATGCGGGCAATACGCCACATACTAATAAATAGAAAAATTTAGAATATGGGTAATGACTGATGCTAAAACTTCCAAGGGCAAAGTTATCATTTTGCGGTTGATGCCATCATAACCAGAAGCATCAGATTTGATAGCTAGAATACTGTTTCTTACCTGGGATGGGGTTATCGACGCAAAGTGTTTATTCAAGGCATCAACGTCTAGATTGCAATTTTTCAATCTTTTGAACAACCGATCTTTTCTAATCAAACTATCCTTAAAGTGTATACTTTCAAATAAAAAAAGAATCATTAATATCGGTTGGCGTGATATTGAATTATTCGTCCAATTGTCTAATGCAAATTTAAGACTTATGTGTTTTTCATATGAATACCATTCAGTCAGAAATCGACACGAAAAGTACTAGATTTCAAATAAAAAAAGATTCCCAAAATCGGTTCACCCAGTCAAAAGTTCAGAGGGAGTCTGAGGCAGACATAACAGAAATACAGTCGAATAGATAACCACCTTTGTTTATAGAACTTAATAATATAAAAGGAGTCTTCACAGTTTTGAAAACAAAATAAAAAAATTGTATATTTTTTTTATGCCTTTTATTAAATATTTTCACCAATTCTTTACTAACACTATGTAGAACAACACTTTATTAAAAAAAAAACTTTTCTTAACTAAAATTAATTACTATGTCATTTTAATTAATTAACTATATAAACATATATGGTGTACCCACACTCATTTAGCAATAAATACAATCTGAGATCCAATTGAATTGAAACCAACCAAAGTTCGGATAGAAACAATCGAAATTTCAAATGTAATTCGATTACATCTAACATTATGCTGCGGCGTTAAGTATCGCCACTCAACACGCAATGCCTCCAGAACTCGGACGAAAGTGGGGAACCGTGTGTTTTAATATTAGGTCCCCACTGCTTACCCCTGCTGTGTGCGGGATACAACGTGAAGCTAATTTGATATTTTTTATAGAATTAGTCTAGTCTACTTAATAATAGTGTTCTGATATATTTTTAATCATATTTACAAGAAAAATAGGCCAGTCAAGAGCATTTTTAAAATTTCAAGCCCAATATATATTTTTTATGTAACGGACAATCCCGGCTTCTCTTTATTTTAATTTTTTTATTAAAAAAGACAAGCCAAACAAGCGTATGGGTTATCGGAGGGTACAACCCTGTGTGATACCAGATCTGCAGTGTTGCTAGCCTTTAAAGTGGAGATAAGCGCGCTTCGCGCTTTTTCTCTACGCTATGTGAATGCACAAAGAGCATTTGCATGAATTCATGGAATGCTAAGAAGGTTTTTACTATGCTAATAAATTCTTCCATTACTCAGTGAGATTAACAGTGGAGTTCTCGAAATTCCTACGAGACTGAGGAAAAATGGAATTATCCATTTTTCGTTATAAAACGTTACGTTACGTATGTTCTACGTGGAGTCTAAGTTGTGGGTGAAGAATGGTTTTGTATAAAATCAATCATATTAGCTTTTGCCTGTGCTTCTACAAAAAATATTTTCCTTTTCGAAATCGGTTAAAATAATGAACCTAAATGAATGAGGTACTTTGAACACAATATGAAGTCAGATATCTTTGAAATTCAAACTTTAAGATCTCCATCCATTATTAAAGATGAATATAAAGACAAACTATTTAACGATAGATAAGTGGATCTATCTGCGTCATTTTATCTTTGAAAAACTCTTCTATCTCCCATTGAGTTTTGTTCTTAGTTTCTGGCAAAAATATATATAAATACAGCGTACATAGTCCACAGATTATACTATACAGTAAAAATGACCCATGAATACCTAATTCCGAAAAAAATGTTGGTGCCAGTTTATATAAAACAGAATAAGATATAGATATAACTATAGATATTATTATGTAGCTACCTGATTGGAACCTCGTTGAAAATAATTCACCATATATAGACATAGACAAGATCATTGGCCCACAACTTATTGCTATAGTATAAACAGTTAACAATAGTATCAAAATGTGATTGTTCTTTTCGATGACATTCGTTTTATCTAAATATAAGTATAGAGATATCATCAACAAGAATGCTACACCTATAAATGACGATGACATATACAAAGTTCTTCGCTTCAAGACTTTTGATAGATACGAACCAACGTACATACTGATTACTGTGACACCATTCAAAATCAGCATGGCCATATACGCCATAAATTCGGACGTCGTTATATTCTTAAATATATCTAAAATAAATAAGGTACAGATCATTTTTCCAGAGAATTGGTATTGGAAAACAGCCATCACCGCCAAGATCATAGGCTTATAGAACTCTGGGCACCGTATTATGTTCAATAAACCCATCTTGACCTCTGATTTTTCTAATTTTATGTGTTCTTCATTCGCTGAAATTAATTCTTGCAGATCATTTTCAGCGGAGTTCCCATGTATCTCTCTAAACGCTGTCTTGCATTCTTCAAACCGTCCTTTGCTCGCCAACCAATATGGCGACTCTGGCCACAGGAATACGGTCAAGGTGTAAAGTGAACAGAAAAATCCAAACACTGCTATATATCTCCAATTAAAAAATGTCCCAATGACGTTAGATATCCACATGCCCCAAAAGAATGCAGCACCTGATGCAGTTAGGAACATCCCACGGAATCTTGGTGTTGTATACTCGGTTATGATGAGAATTGAAATAGATATGTTGGTCGCATTTAAGTACCTAGAATTAAAAACTATGTTTAGTATTTCATAATATTCTAGTCGATAACAGAGAACAGGAATTGAAAATTTTATTCCTTCGAGTGGAAATATAACCAACAAATGTTGACTTACATTTATACTTATAGTATATTATATATATATACCCACTAGAAAATCTAATATTTATTTAAATTTACATTTGTATTTCTTCGCTCTGGTGTCGAGGCAACAAAGAGTGGAGTTGAGTTCTGCCACTAAACACACAGTGTCTCCAGAATTCGGCGGACGGTGGAGGACGGAGTGTCTTAACACTAGGTTCCTTTTGCCTACCGTACTGATTACGGGAAACAGCAAGAAGCTTATTTTATATATAAAGATATGTTATTAATTTATACTGCTTAACATTAAAAATCAATTACATATAGACACGGGTTCAAACTTTGAAATAATTTTATTTATAGTTATACGAAAAATCTATTTGTTAATTTTAACGTGTGAATAAAACGATTTAAAATATTTTATTTTATTATGCCTCATATCTGTATAATATATAGCTTTAAAATGATGAAGCAGCTTCTAGGGATAGTTGTGGGTTCGATACCGATAAATCCTTCCGTTATTTATAGATTCATATTATTATAAAAAATATGTAATATTGAATCCAATAATACAAATTGAGGCCAGCGAAAAGCAACACGATTATAGATTCGATTACCACTCGAGGGAATGAAATATTTAATATTATCATTTTCTCACTTTATAAGTTAAGAGGCAAAGCGCGACGTTGAGTTCAGTCTCCAGAATTCTAAAATAAAAAACTGCAGTGTTTTAGTTTTAGCTTCACGATTATCCCGCGCATACTAGGGTAGGCAAAGGAAACCAGGGAACCTACTAAGACACTCAATTCCCATTAAGACGTTCCGTTCACCACTTTCCGCCGAATTCTCGGACGCTTATGCCTCTGTGTCAAGACGATGGATATTTAAAAAAAATACAAACCCTTGCGCTAATTCTGCTAAAATAATATGATACGGTGAACAACTAAAGTAGAGTCCCGCAAATATTAATATACAATCGATAGATGTCAAAATTTGAGGTATTTTCCGTCCAAATCGTTTTGTGAAGAGCGGCACTATGATGACCCATGGCATGTTGCTTATTGTTTGTGTTGAAACTGTGGAATAATAAAAAAATATTGTATTTTTTTACCTTCATATAGCAGACAGAGGGGGAACTTCGTGTTAAGAGAAACGCGCAGTCCCATTTTAAAGATATTGCGTATTAAGTGGCAACACTGAAAGCCGCGTATTGTCTTGTTACCAGAGCTCAGAGCGAGGATGAAAATAATACATGTCTCCGAGCGGATCGAACCCACAACCCTCACGCTTACAGCCAGACACCGTCAAGGTCGCCAACTTCTACTCTATAAATCTATACATATAGGTAGATATAAAAAAATCGTTGGTTTCTAAACGATTGACAGATCACGCACATACGACACTATTGGACTTAGAAACGTCGACTCTTGACTACAGGAAGTGTAAGGGAGCACTAAGAGATAGTTTCTCAAAAATCCTACGAGAACTCCAAAATACGGGTTTTACTATTTTACGTCATAAATTTCATGCAAACATGATTTGTTTCATTTTGTTTCATACAAAATCATATAGACGCAGTAATTTGCAACCGTTTTTTATTATGTTTTTTGACTGTGAAATGAACATAATGCTATATCTTCTGATTTTTATTTTCACCTGCTAAGGAAGGGTTATTATCCTACGATTTAAAACTAGTTAAGAGGCAAAAAAAACTATTAAATAGAAGCTAGTCGTCGCGAAGGGGCATATGACTGTAACCGCGACAGGTTGTGAGTGCGATCCCCACTCGAGGTAAATAAATATTAAATATTTTCATTTCTTTGCTCTAGTGTCGAGGCAAAGTGCGGCGTTGAGTTCCGTTACGTACAGAATTTGGCGGAAAGTAGGTATCGAAGTGTCTTAACACTAGGCTCCCTGCTACATGCAGGATACAGCGTGAAGCTGAATTATTTATTTATTTATCAAATAGAAACATTGCCGCCACAGCGCCATCAAAAATAAAAATGTAATATTATAACAGAAATTGAGATATTCTTGTTCATAATAATTTTAGTGTCAACTTTGACAAATTAAGGACATTCCTATCACAAGTGTCACAGATTATAAATATACTTAGGTATATCACCTTACTTTTTAAAAATATTCATCGATAAAATAAATTATTTAAATTTTAAAAAACCGGTTAAGTACGAGTCGGACTCGCGCACCGAAAGCTCCGTACTAATTTCATAATTGTAGGTCAATGAAGAAACAGAAGTACAACTTATAAAAGTGGACATACTTAAATTTGTAGGTACTCATTTTGTATGAAATAAACGACATGTTTTGTAGTTTATTCTGTGTTATTATATAAGCTTGTACATATATATTTTTTGAACCTGTAAATTTTCACTTTCCGGATTATGTTATAGGATTTGGTTTTATTCGCGGTGAATTTCATACAAAATGTAACAAAACCGATGCATAAATGTCCACATCTTTTGGTTGCGTTGACTTAAAATCTTTTTTCTGTGTTCCATGGGACCATAGAACTAGATACTTGATATTCATTTCAATTTGATGCCTCCTCGCAACCTTAAGACGTCTTGATAATCAGACAGAACGGACACCAAAGCCATCCGTTTTTCCTTTTGAGACAAGGAACCCTAAAACGTATTTTTTTGTTTAAACTACAACAATTCCTTTATTTATCTTCATAAATATTAATTAGACGATTTAAATAAATAACTCATATATTAACACTACTTAACTACCTACCTGATGGCTACTAATATGTAAATCTCGTATTTTCACCACATCAAGCTTTTTAGATATTCCCTCATATAACTTGCAAAGCTATTTTATAGTCCTGCCTGTATTAGCTTTGTTTTATGTTTTTAAAACATTAAACATTGTTCCAAAATGATATCAAAACATTGTTAATTTTATTATATTTAATAATATTTTTATGATATATATTTGCGGTCAAGTTATTTTGTCAAATAAGAGACCAATCGCTAAAGCCTAAACAATGAACTTATTTGTTTATAAAAAATTAAGAAATATACTACAATTGGAAAGTGTATAGAGACTTTAAAGTTGTGGGGTGATAATTGGTTTACAAGATGGTTACGCTATGAAGGGTATCAAAATTAATAGGGTACTTCCGGTTAACATAGATAAAATGGCAAAATCTGATGTCAAATTCGCTAGTTGAAATGAATTATCAGATGAAAGAGCTCTGGCTAGGCTAAGCTTGAATCTCAGAAAATGATCGAGACCTCAATTTTTTTTCCGGAACCCTCGGAGGCCGAGCCTGACTTGCGGCTGAGCCGATTTTTAAGGTTATGTTACAGTAGAACTAGAAAAGATCAACATTAACATTGGTTCTAAACACAAAATTGGTTCTCACGTAATCATCTCAGCAAAGTGAATGTTAAAAACGATCTTCTGATTGATCCAGAAAATATTATTTTGATGAAATTTCTGTTAAGTATTTTAAAAAATTTCCTGATCTCTTTGATGAAAATTAAAAACAGAATATGATATAAAATCAATATTAAAAGACGAAAATTTTCAGGGTTACTTGCCTAAGTAATTGTCGCGGTGGATGACACAAAGTGTGCCTATAAACGCGACTGGTTGTAGGTTCCATCCCGGCTCGAGGAAAGGAAATATTTAATCAAATTTATATTTCCATTACTTCGCTCTTCGCTCAGACAAAGCGCGGCGTTGAGTTCCGCCACGCAGTGCCTCCAGAATTCGGCGGAAAGTGGGGAAAGAAGTGTCTTAACACTAGGTCCCCTCTGCTTAACCTGATCTATGCGGGGTAAAGCGTGAAGCAAAATAAAAACTTAGCCAGTGTCGATGAAGATAGCGGTAGTGAAAATTTCCTTACGCAATAATAAATCTGAGAATCTGAAAATTTCCTTACGCAATAATAATCAATTTGAAAAATTACAATAATTGGGACTTTTCAGGATTTGAAGATTTATGAAGAGAGATTCTAAGATTTTTGGGGTACGTTAGCCCATAACTGGTGTTTTTTAAGACATTCTTATAATGCAGTCAGTATAAAACAAAGGCGTAATCAGTGCCAATTTTGAGGTTTTGCGAGTCTTATAACAAATAAATATATTTAAAAAACTTGAATTCCTATTCTTTTCCACACTACATAACTTCGGGTGCATTATTTTGTCGAAACACTTATGGCTAAAAAACCTTGTAAAGTATATGATAATTTACGAAAAGGTAGATTATGCTGGATATTAATATTTACTTGATAAATTTTAATGAACATGTGCCAGTTGGATCTCGATCACGTGTCACCATCGTCACGTGATCGTCGTAGTTTTTTTTATATGAATATACTAAAACTAGCTTTAGACTTTGGCTTTGTCCGCACAGTTAATTAAATTACACATTTTTTCGTAGCCTGACCGCAAATACAGTGGATTACATTGAAACAATTAACGTAATACTGTCATATACACAAAAAAAAAATTTTTTTTTCAGTTCTAATCAGTACTTCCTGAGGTTAGCGCGTGCAACCAAACAAACTCTTCTTTATAATATTAGTTCTATACTACGCTACGCTTTATAATATTAGTTCTATACTAAACAAGATTGCCCTACACAGATTACACAGATGTTTGTTCCTTTACAGAAATATAGCTTAAACAGGATATAGTCTACAAGTTATGTGAAGATTTTGTATAATTTGGCTATAAAAAACAAAGTCTAAGCGGGCGCGCCTCTAGTACTAGTACTCACATAGCCAAGAAGTCAAGTTGTCATCGATAATAGTCGCGTTTGCTTCTTTATTCATCTGGGGTATTATGATAGTAGGTGCTCCAGAACAAAGGCCCGCCACGAAGAATTGTATCCAAATTGAACTGCATATTAAAATCTAGAAAAAATAGAGACAAAAAAATCAAAAGTTATGTTTCAAAAACAGGAGGTAATCGATATACAAATATCGTTTGAGGCCGTCGTGGCGCTATGTCTAAGTGTAAATACGAAGATTGTGGGTTGGATGGACTTGGAGAGATTATTATCTTCACTTGTATCTTGTTTCAACAAAGAGCGAAATTGAATTCTGTTAGTCAACACGCATCTTAAATATTGATCATCGGGAATCATCGGGAGCAGAGTACCTTGCTATATTCGAGATACAGAGTGCACTACTAGATAAAAATATCAGTTTTTCCTTATTTTATTATTTTTTTAAGCAGTGAAAAATAAGATTAGTATGGGAATGTGTCTAAATTTGCCGGCAAAGGTTGTAAGTGTGAACCTCAGGAATTATATTAAATTATATTAATTTAGCTAGCTCTCTTAGCTAATACATACTTGTTTCAAAATAGACTTCCTTGATGGTTTATCTTTATAAACTCCGTCTTCCTCAGTTTGAACCTCCTTATACTGCGTGTCCATTTTAGATATTAGAAAAAAGCCTCTACACAAAAAAAAATCTAGCTTGAGAATTTAAAAAACATTTTTTCCTTTTTATATTCTATAAATGACTTCGACACTTTCTAATGTATTACTCTACACTTACATATAATATAACACTTAACGCTCAATATTAACAAAAAGTACTTGTATATTGACTATTAGAAAATTATTTTTTAATCAATTTAGGGCAAGATAATACATTTTTATGAAATTTTATCGAAATACTCCTTATTATGTACCTATGTACGTAATTCTATGTAAAAAATCAAAAAATCAATTACAGTTAGGAATAAGTTAGGAATAATATTTTATGCTTATTTTTGTTTTTATGTATTATAAACACGACCGGCTTGCGCAAACGCATCACTAGAATAATGTTACTTTTAGTTTCGTAAAATGCTAATCGATTTTATTTATAAAATAGCATCTGCCGCGCGGTTTCGCCCGCTTGATTGTAATCATGTTTCATGATCTGTAGGTACTGTTGTACACTTAATTCATTGTATTTTAAATCTTTTAGGGTTTTATTCAATTTTGTCTGCATAAAATGTCGTTAATAGTAAAATGTTTAGTTATTTCATATCTGTTTATAGGCGGTAAGTACGCGCACAGGACAAACATGAGTTTTCCCACCGACCATCCAGTGCTGCCAGAGCTCAATACCTGACCTTAAGTTCAGCCAAAACGCTGTTAGGCGAGCTCTATCTTCTTTGGCCATCCACAAGACCAAAGTACTGGTGTGCCGCGGTTTGAACAATTTGCACACAACGTAGAGCCGCTCAAGTCGTTGGGGACCCAATAATCTGTGAAAAACAGATTTTGTCTTTGCGTAGATAAATCTCCTCGCTGTGCGTTCTTTACTGTATTTATCATGTGAAGTGTTCTGGAAAACTGTTTGACGTGTTACCTGCTGCGATTTTTTTAACCATAAAGTACGTCACAAACTAAAGTATCACAGAATATGGATACGTGGTACTCCACTGCTGTGCGTTTTCGTTAGAACTTTCTTTCACGCGCCACACATCTGCTAATGGACAACCTGTGGCAGTGTTTACCGGTCGATATGATATGATAAAAAACGCGTCTATCTCCATCTTACAACAGCAACGAGCCTGTAAATCCTTTGGTGCTAGATGAGGTTATGATCACTTACCACAGGGTGACTCGAAGGCTCGTTTACGCTCGTCTTTCTCTCAAAAAAGAAAGTGCAAATTGTTTAAATAAAAGAATAGTTACTTTAGCTTGCCGAGCAGCGAAGCCTAAAGGGAGAGAAAAATTTTTTTTAATAAAAAGTTAAAAGAAAGTAATTTTTTTTCTTATGCAAAGTCAATTTACAAAAATCGACTTCAAAACTAAACCTAGCACCTACGAGTATATGCACAAATTTAATCAAATCTAAAAAAATCATTAAAAAGAGATATTTTGATTACTTCAAAGTAAATCTAATTAAATAACGATTAACAAGACTATTAATATTTATATAGATACCTCCATATTTACTATTTAAAATCCATTATTTTAGAGTTATTGGTAAATCTATTAGAAACATGCACGAAAGTAACGCCATCTCGCAACTATAGAGGCTTATGCCGAACAGTGAATGTGAATTGCTTATTATTTTCTTCAAAATAAAGTAAATAGAAAATATATTGAAAGATAATAAATAGACCAGTCGTTGTGGATTCGATCCTCATTCGAGGAATTAAAATATTTATTTAAATTTATATTTCCATGTCTTCTGGTTCGCTCTGGTGTCGGCAAAGCGCGGTGTAGAGTACAGCATAAATATCCTAAGAAATGCAACGCGAAGTTGATTATATTAGTATTATAATTTACGAAGTTGATTATATTAGTATTATTAGTATTATGTCCAATATCAGATATTAAATCTTTTGTCTAATTTCCCGGCCACTGAAGGAAAAACATAAAATTTACAGTGACTACTTCTGCTGTTATGTTTGCAGTATACAATACAATAATAACTATTATTATTTTGAAAATTAAACGATGAAACTTGACAAGTTGGAAGGTTAGGAAGTGTGGGGAAGCACTGGCAGAGAATAAATAGGTTGAAATTCCTTCTTGAAGTCCGCACACAAAGAATGTAATTGTATTTTTTTTTGTTGTGTATTTAAAAATTATAATTAATATATTTTTTGCTTGCGCTGACATAGATTTCAAAAATAACGGATTTGTTCCTCTTTTAATTTATAAAATGAACCACTAATTAGAAATTGAATAGGTTTTGCTTTCCACGGCGCAGCGTTGAGTTATGTTACTTAACAGGCAATTGAACGAATAGAGTGTCTTAACACTTGGTTTCCTCCACCTACCCTGCTATATGCGGGAT
>DWAN01006175.1:0-10657 GCA_018230445.1 Heliconius hewitsoni | reverse complement strand
AAATATTTCATCTCCTCGAGTGGGGATCGAACCCACAACCAGTCGATTTACAGTCCCACTTTGTGCCGCTGCGCCACGACCGGCCTCAATTAAAATATTAATAAATGATAATTCATTCCCCCGTGTGGGGATCGAAGCCACAACCACCGCGTTACTGTGCCCTTGCGCCACGATACCTTTAATATTGCTATAAATAAAAAAACATCAAAAGCAAAATGAAAATATTTTTCATTTCAAATTATAGATTAACATGGCTATTAAATTATTTTAGATGACGTCAAATTAATTTGGAGTAAGGTTTTTGGTAGTAATATAATTTTCTGTGTATGACATTATTTGGTGACCATTTATCTGTTTTGGGAAACAAAAGTACAATGTGTGCAATTATTAAAATGTTTCTTTACTTATTTTGGATCATGATATGATATGCTTGAGCTTTATTCAACGCCGCGCTTTGCCTCGACACCAATGCGAAGAAAAAAAAACAAAATTAAAAAATAAAATTAAATATTTAAATTCGAAGAAGAACGAAGAGATCGAAGCCACAATCAGTCGCGTTTACAATCACACATATGTGCCGCTGCGCCACGACGGCCTCTAATATAATAGAAGTATTATAATATTCATAGATTGATATACATATAGATAAATATAAAGTACAGCCAGCCACCGACTTCGCCAAAGGCAAGTTGGCCCTTTTATTTTGAAATATATACCGCAGACACGTGATTGGCCGGTGGACTTCACTACCTCGCATACGTTTAAACGATAATATCTATAATAAAAGCTAATTGCTGGCTGTCCGCCTAAGTACCCCATAGCTTGATTTTCTCATTTAAAATATAATAGATTAGATATATTATCTGTATGTTTTAGATGTTAACATAATGTTGCTAGTTATGTTTTTAATTTTTATTGAAGAATACTTCAAATAGTATTTATAAATGATTAGAAATGACCAAGATAAAGCCATCGTGGCGCATTGTAATAACGTCTGATTGTAGCGTAATGGTTATAGATTCGATCTTCAATGAGAGCACTGAATTATTATCGTTTACTTGGTCAATCTGAACAATGCAACGCAAATTTCTCCAATCAAAAAAAAGTGGGGGAAAGAAGTGTCTAACAACTCAAGGTTCTCTTTGCCGGCCCTCTTTTGTGGGAAAAACAAAAAGAAAGTAAAACAAATATATGTAAGTAATTGATACGCAAAAGTACTGAAACCAGTAAGTAAATAAACTAGATTATACTATATTTTTTTACAAGTTTCTTAATTTTTAGACAATTTTACGAACTTAAAAAAAGGGCTATATTGAAAAGTAAAATGCTAAAGCGTTAAATAACTATATACATGCTATAGAGCGAAACAAGGACCATTGACTAGTGTAGAAGTACCTCTTTATAATCAAACACACCAGCTGCATACAATACAACCGTGAACGATAAATTTGCGACAACTAAATGAATAATATTAACACCTGCCTTTAACCATATAACATAATAATATCATTATGTTTATATTTTACCTTTACACGTAATACGAGACCGTTTTAATTAAATGTTATCGTTTCTTAAACAAAAAATCTTGTATTAAATAAATTTAGTGAATAAGAGAATACGGAATAAAACATCACTTAGTTATATATACTACAAATTACTATTAAGGAAAAAAATACTATGAATAAAGTAAAAAGTAACTATTATTTCCTATTTTTCTTGAAACAAAAAAATACAAACAAACTAATTTAAAGCGTTAATAAAATGAAAATAAAATACCAAAAAAATATTTCAACTTCTCTTATAACTTTTAAATTGTAATTAAAATCTTAATTATAATGTCAAGATACCATTTTTCAAACCATGTAAAGTGTCAACTATTGCGTTTCAGAACGTAACGTAATAGCGAAACGTCAAAATAACGAATGACATAATCACGAGTGGTCGAGGCGCGCAGTAAATTGCATTTTTTATCATAAAACGCGAAAACCTAACTGAAACTAGTTGTGAACTGTTGAAAAAATTTAATAATATTCTTATTTTAACATGTCGTACGCTATGATACGACATTTGCGTCGAACAGCTCTATTATCTCAGCAAATAAGGCTCGAGAGTACCATGACCAACCTAACCCAAGAGGATTTCGTATTTCGTCCGCCACTGGCCCAATGGGGCAAAGTTATAAAAGAAGCTGAAAAAATTGTGGGATATCCTACCTCCTTTATGAATCTGAGGTGGCTGTTAAGTGATGAATTTGCTAATCTAGCCATGCATTTAAGAAAAATTGTGAGTACATCTTATCTTATAATTTTCTTACAGACTATTTTAATATTAAATTTTAAATATAGTATTTAAATTAGGGATACATCTTAAAATCTTATATAAATAAACTCATTCAATATTTTTACACTCCTAATTTTTTTATCTATTAATAAAAAAAATACCTGATATTAAATATGAGTTAAAATCACCAAAAATATATTATTTCTAGATATATGTGTATTGAAAAATAAACTAATTTACTTTATGTTATTTTAATATCTTACATAAATAATATAAAGTATTACAATCATTATATAAAAATATGTGATGTTTTTCAAGGTTATTACTATTATAATATGTCAAGGTTTACTTTTAAAGGCAATACCACTTATATAAAACTAGTTTAAAGCCTACTTTTAAAATATTTTTTACAATATGTAGGCGCAACTAAGGTTAACATATTATAAAATACTTATTTTAACACTTTGAACATGTTATTCTACTTTTAAGAGAGAAAAAAATACTTTCTTATTTAAATTCGAAACATAACAAATTATAAAAATTTGATCCTGCTGCATTCAAATTTATAGGTCTAAAAAAGTATTTAGATAAACTTGTTAAATAAGATTATTTTAAATATTTAATGTCATTATTTTAACACAAAAAATATCAATAAGCAAAAAAACTTAATTTATTTCTTCTAAAACTATTTGTTACAATAAATTTATATTTCTTTATAGGTAGGAAGCAATCATCCCATCATGAAAACAGCTAAAACAGTATTATACAATGAACAAAACAATTTACAACCGTGGGGTCTTATTATTTTACTATTATCTAAAGCTATAAATCCTTCAACACAATCAATATTGACGACTATACTAACAGAACATCAAAGAATGCTCGCTGAATTAACAGAAATGATTCGTACTGGCCATTATGTACATAGAGGATTATTAAACATACCGGTTGAAGAACGGGACGAAACGAAAGAAACATCAATTTTTGCAAACAAAATTGCCATTTTAATAGGTGATTATTTACTTGTTACGGCAAATGGAATGTTAGCTAGATTGAAAAATCAGGACTTGTCGTATTTAATATCAACAGCATTGAGAGATTTAAGTGAAGGAGAATTTTTTGGGCCAAGAGATAATCAGAATATGCCTTTACCAGGAAAACCGATTGAGAGGGAACATGATAGTTTTAAAATAAATAATGAAACAGTGCCGTTAAATGTGACAGATATACTTGGTTCACCAAAACGTGAGTGGACCTTACGGACTATGTATAATGGAGGGTCTTTGTTTGGTCGAGGATGTGAGGGTGCAGTGTTGCTAGCTAGCAAAAGTGCAGCCGAACAGAAAAAAGCATATTTATTTGGCTGTCATTTGTGTTTAGCATGGCAAGCTGCGAGCGAACTACAAAAATTTTCAACAAACACAAAAGAAACATTTTCCTTAGTAAGTGCCCCGGTTTTGTTCGCAATAAACGAATTACCTGAGCTGTATAGCAATTTACATAACGTTAAGAATGTTTCTACTATAGATTTTGTTGATTTAAAATCTAAAATTTTAAATACTGGTGCTATAGAAAAAACTAAACAATTGTATATAGAAAACGCAGACAAAGCCAGGAGCTATGTTGAGATGTTTGGAGACAATGAATCAGTAAGCACCATAAAACAATTAATTAATACAATATAAATTATAAAAAAAATTACAATTTTTTTTATATGTACTTTAAGTGTTGGTAATATACCTTCTATTTGTTAAAAGTTTTTAAAGACAATTATAATGAATTTATTATTTATATTGCTTTTCACCATATCATATCATAGTTCCTACAGCATCTTAGAAAAGGCAGCAAATTCAAATATGACATGTATTTGATGATGACCTAACCTTGAAATATTCACAACTCTAATTTTAAACAAGTACAAAAAATTATCACATAACTGATAATAAAGTATAATAGATAAGCCAATCTCAAGTAATATGGGTTGGGCATGACTAGTAAATATATTGATGTTATTTATTATCACTTCTATAATGTAGAGCAGTTTTTCTTTGTAACGCAGCACTTTGTACTGACCAGAAATATTATTGGGTAGTTTCTTCATTGCCGCAAGTTGTGCCTGTTCTGAAATAGCTTAAAGGAAGAGCTGACGAGTTGCTTCCAGGCAACTCTGTCTTCCTTTCTTAGACCCTCAGTCACTGGGATGTCTATGATCTCCTTAGTGGTCATACCGATAGGTGATCGGTCTTTAGGTATTTTTCTGTACATTTCGCCTATCAATATCAGTTCATAAAAGTGGTAGACTATCTCTGCGTATGGTCAAAGTAGGATAATATTCTTTAGTAGCATATGATGGACGGTCGAGGCGCGGATTATCCAGAACAGGACCAGAACAGCAAAGTTCTTACTAGTCTCGTTTTGGTAATATTTAAGACATTTCTATTTTGTCTCTATATCTAATGTCATATGTGTATTTCGTTCATCCAAGATTCTTCTCATAATGTACTCACCGTAGATGATAAAGAGGAGCTGGATATGTTGATAATCGTATTAAAATGTAGATTTCACTAGGAGCGCCATATAAAACAATCCTAATATTTAACTACCTCGGCGATCTTAATTCGTCATAACACCGACATTAGTAAAGTAAATTGTGAAACTAGCAACCTAAAACGCAAAACAAAAGAAACATCATTGAAAGGACGGCGTGAAAATATTTTTACAAATTTTAATTTTCTATATTATTGTGTAGAAAATGTGCCATGGCTAAATTAACTGTTTCTTGAAGCGAAGAATTTAGAATCACTTAAATAAATGAATATAGATACAAAGGTTAAACTTAGGTAACTCTAAAGATACTTATTTAAATACTTCCTAAGTGTGGATTAACACTTTAAAAATGTTTAAAAATAAAAACTCTAAAGAAATTTTTTTTTAGTCGGCAACTAAGTTTCTCGTATTAAAAGTGGTAGAACCCACGTTATAGAGATCTTGGTAATTGTGCATAGATGTAAAAAAACAGTAATTATTTAATTTACTGGAAAACTGAAATTTTAAATTAATATTGAAAATGTTTTGCATATTAGCTTAATTTTAGATAATTACATTACATCACATTTGACACTTTCCTGGGACATTTATGACATTGAATACAAATCAATTGTATTTTTTTTGGCTCTACTTTAAAATTAAAAAGTAGCGATATATTCGATTAATTGCAATTTACTAGTAATAGTACTGTAATGAAATTATAGTTGTTTGTATTATATTAAAATAAAAACAATAAAAAATAAATGAAAACAATGGTTTTAAGGACCACTAAATATTGCTATTGCAAAATTGTGTTGTTGTTTATTAACTTTTGCTTTTATTTTAGAAATAGAATATAACACCATTTTAATTGTAAATACCATTTTTGTGATATATATATTTTTAAGCGATTGTTGTGTTTGTTATCAATAAATACGATGGGTTTTTAAAGTTAATTTATTTTTCATTTATTATATGAACTAGACTTTTCGCTTGTTATTGACTAGCGCAAAGAATGAGAGTTTTAATCATGAATATTTGGTTTTAGTCTTATGTTGAATAATTACTTAACAAATAAATATTCACTGAAAAAAAAAATCATTTGGTTCACTTTTTTTCGAACTTACGTCACTCGACGATAATAATGCAGCTTTGTCTGCTTTTGAGTTTAATTATTTCAAGCTAAATATAAAAAAAAGAAAAGCATAGTAATTATTTTCAATAAAAAGACAACAATATTTTAACATATTATTTAAATATCAAGAACTATAAAGTATATACATGTAGGGATACCGTATGCCTAATATGTATTGATATATCTACAGTATTTTTTACATACATACCAGGATAGGCAGAGGAGCCTGGGAACCTAATGTTAAGACACTGCGTTTCTGTTAAGTGACTTCTGTTTCTCACTCTCCGCCGAAATCTCAAGGCACTGCATGTTAGGTGGCGAAACCTAACGCCATGTTTTTGCCCTCTTACCAGAGCGAGCAAATAAAATGTTAAATATGTCATATCCCTGAATAGAAATCGAATCCACAGGACGACCCCAACACATCAAATTCAATAGATAAAACAAGAAGCAGTAACATTAATATTGAGTGGATGTCAAAAAAATCTCACTAACTAAATTACATTGACACATGTTCTATATAAAATACTAATTTGAACAAACAATCACATAACAAATTTAAAATCATGAAAATATACTTCACTTACAAGAAATATTATTTGTATATCAAAACTTGAAGCTGACGTGAAATATATAAGAAAAAAGAATTTTATAAACTCAACTCATAAACAATTTATATGATTACATGAATATTAAAAATCTGCGACATGATAAAATAATTTACAAAATGACACTTCGGAATACGTAATTGACACGGCGTCGAGGTTCATTTCCCGCGCATTTCCGCGCCGCCATATTTAACATCACGGGTCAGTACCAAAGAGTTCAGTCGCGAAATTTTAATTGAACAACACATCAACGTTGGAAACCAGTTTCGTAAAATTTTTCCTTAATTATCGTTCCGACACTGGATTTATTTTAAGATTTTTTTAAATTTCAATTCAATATCATATTATAAAACGTCAATAATATGTAAAATTTATGTTTGACATGTCAAAAACGTATTTTTGTACGGTACGGTGATAAGTGAACGTGTGAAAATAAAAAAAAATCAAGTAAGTTACGAATGTAACTGCAACAGGCGTATTTTTAAATTTCTGTCTCATGTATCTCAGAGGCCAGTAGTGACGCAGGGGCACAAAGTGTGAATGGACTGACTGGTTATGGGTTCGATCCCCACGCAAGAAGAATGAAATACCTATCTTTTTATATTTATATCCCCATTTCCTCGCTCTAGTGTCGATGCAAATAGCAGTGTTGAGTTACGCCACTCAACACGCAATGCCTACAGAATTCGGCGGAAAGTGGAATACTTAGTGTCTTAACACTAGGTTCCCTCTGTCTACCGAGATACCTCTGTCTAGAGTGATTTAATTTTTAACTTTAAATTTTAAGTATTTTTTTTATTAACGTGAGTGTAACATAAAAGAATGATGAAACTTTTAAAATATTATTTATTGACTGGTCTGTTGGTTAAATTGTTAATAATTGATTTATCTTTTGAATGGTCGTGAGATTAGCATGTAACAACAAGTTTAGTAAAACATATATGAATTTATTATATGCATTTATACAGTTGTAATATAATATACTATATAAATAAATAATATGTTTTGCATTGTATCTGCTTAAAATGGGATCAGACTGTTGCGTGCTATTTATCCAAATGGATATATTTTTTTCTTCTTGTTATGGTCATTATTCTATATACTGTAAAGTTTCACTGTATACTGTAGACGCCATCTTCTGAATCGCAACTTTTGCGTCCTCAACCGGAAATTTTTCACTACATTCCAAAATGGCAGCCATTTCCTCTTCAAGAAGAATCGTTAAATAGTCCAAAGATCTAGTTGCTCTAACGGCGTAGTATAATTGTTTATATTCTACCGGTCTCTTTTCTAATTTCGCTTCTATAATAAAGCTATAGACTGTTGGATATTCCCATATAGCTAAGATAACTGGCGCACCCACTAAAGAATAAGAGTATGGATGAGTATAAAAGTCTTTTATATCTAAATAGAGTTGCCAAATAATTGCCAAGTGCCCGCCAATGACGTAAGCATCTCTTTCCATACTCTGACCCTTCTTAGCCAACTTCACAGCAGCTTGGCAACCCTTGCCAAGTAAACTGCCTGATGTCAGCATTGTCCTTAAAAGCCATTCATTCTTTCCTTGGCCTAGATAATCATTTGAACCAAGTGTACCCAAATTATTTTCTTTAATCCATGAATAATCTTGAATGTCATTACACGCTGAAAAATAATTAAAAAAACATAGTTTCATAAATTATTTATATTTTATTCTATGTATTTCGTTATACCTAATATATGTAATTTATTATATAACTATAATCGCCTTTCACAACTGAAGAAGGGTACCCTAAATTTTTTTTTTTGTGAAGGTAATAAAGATTTTGATTCTATTAGTAAGGGAAGGATGTAACACCCAAGAAGGAAGTAGATCTTATAGATTATAGTAAGTATTAGTAAAAAAATTAAATAATAATTGTAAAAAACAATCTTATCACCTACTGGTCTGCTCGGCAATGGATTGTTATCATCATCATATTCACCGAAAAAGTCGCCTTCCACTAGATCTCTAAGACCAGTCGAAATAAGTTCTGTTACTTCGTTGTTATATAAACCTCCTAAATTCTTCAAGCAGGTAGCCAGAAGATAATCACCTGAAATATAGACAAAGTTAGAACGTTTCGTCTGCATTTAGACTAAAGTAGCGTAATCAAATAACATTCGTGTTGTTATCAATAATCTCGTGGAAAAACCCTAATATGTTAAACGACATTTCAGGTTTACTCCACGTACATGTAAACTTACTTTGTAAAATGTGAAATAAAAAACATTAACAAAAACTAATTGTTACCTACAATGAAGGCTCCCTCTTTAATTTTTTTACTAATAAATTGACTACTAAATTATATAAGTATTTGGATAGACACGTTTACAAGGGTGCGAGTGAGCTTTTTAAATAATTAAAAAGTAAAGAATCGACCGAACCGCTGTTTGTGCTTAGATCATTTAAATTAACAATTACATTTAAACTTTATATTCTTTAACCAGTGAAAAACTTTAAGCAGGCCACTTGTTATGCAATTTAAAAATACAATTTACAAAAATGTAATGCGTAATGTATTTACCATACCATACCATTACCATAAAAAATATTAAAGGCTGTATCCCGCATACAGCAGAGTAGACAATGTGGGCCTAGTGTTAAGGTACGCCGTTCCCTACTTTCTGACGAATTTTTAGAGACATTGCCGGGCTTTTCCCTTGTGCCAGAGCCAAGAAATAAAAATAAAAATATTAATAAATAATAAATTATCCCCTCGAGTGGTCTCGAACCCACAACTGCGACCCACGACGGCCTAACTAGATATTATGTACTTATTATTATTCGTTCAAAATTAACACAATTTGATTATTATATCCACAATTAAATTAACAAATTACCGGTAAGCAAAACAATTTTATTGCCGTACAATAGATCTTTGTATTTGTCCCCATGCTTTTCCTTCGCTATCAAATTTACCATAGTTTTATGTATCATGTGGCCCGTTTTCTTCATTTCCACGATCTCAGCGAGTGCTCTCTGACTATGAAGAATGCCGGAGGAGTGCTTCTCTTTCGTATAGTCCTGGGGGTCGAATCCGGCTGCCTTTGAAACTAGCAAGATAATAAGCCCCACTGATTGGAGGTTACTTTTGGAACCGATGAGGAGGTTTTTTGCTGATTTTAATAGCGGATGATTTGTGCCCACCTATAATATGTTATAGTTTCTTTAACAGATTATTAAAAATAAAAATCATAGATTTTATATAAAGAGTACCTCACTCTTAAAAATTTTGTATATTAGAAGTTTAATATTTAATTTAATATTTCCAAAGACATCCGAAAATTTAATATCAATAAACGATATAATTTTTGGAGATCAAGAATCGCATGCCTAAGTGTTTAATCTTAAATTGTTTATTTTTTCTGTAGCACACTATTTTACTTGGTAAATAATTGAATATAACATAATATATTTAAAATATTAACAATGTTACATTATATTTCCTATTTTCATATAACTAACCAACTTTCTGAGGTGTATAGCAGTGCTGGCAATCTCGTCGTTGAAAAGCCATCGCAGGTTAAGAAAAGATGTGGGATAACCCACTATTTGCTCAGCCTCCGTTAAAACGTCGCGCCAGTCGAGCTCATTATTCTTGGCTATATTAGAACTCCAGCGGGAACCTCTTAAAATATCAATAGGTGGAAATTCCGGCGGGAACCTCTTAAAATGACAATGGGTAGAAAAGGAATATGAAATTTTTAATATTTCTATTTCTTGTGTTCACGCGTCTTCACAAGGAGATGAAAAGAAAAATAACAAGGAAGAATACTCCATGTTTATAATCCAGCTAATTTATGTCTGTGTTGAAAAAAATAATTTAACACCTTATTTTGCTTAAACTGCCTGAGGGCTGGAGAATATCCTAGATTAAAAATCGAACCTAGTATCAGACACTACCCAACCTCGCAACACTGGCGTCATTAGGAACTACTTAACTACTTTTGTATAATGTTTATTTTTTTTTTTTAAATAAGAATGAAAGAAAGATGAATGCTGTGGGGATGCGATCTCTTCGTAGGATATGTGGAGTCAGCCTAGCTGATCGAATCCGCAATGAAGAGGTACACAGAATGGCAGGTA
>DWAN01006174.1:0-10657 GCA_018230445.1 Heliconius hewitsoni | reverse complement strand
GCGACTTCAAAATCTTTGTATACGGTTTATATTTGGACTTCGCAAATATGACCATATTTCTGACTTTCGTAAAAAGCTCAAGTGGCTTCCTATAAGACTTCGCAGGAATACTCATATATTACATCTTCTTTACTGTGTGCTGATTAATCTCTCAACCCCCTTTTTCCTGAAAGAACGATTTGAGTTTTTAAGTAACTCGCATGATTGTTTTCTCCGATCCAATGAAAACCTTGTCCTCAAAATTCCCATTCCTCTTCTTTTTTTACTAACTCCTTCTCAGTCAAATTGGCTCGGCTGTGGAATTCTCTTCCCGTTAGTATAATACAGGCTCAGGCACACACATTTATCTCTTTAAATTACTCTTTTACGTTCCTTCTCATTTCTTTACGTTATGCTATTTATTTATTTATCATCATCATCATTTGAATTTCTTTTTTTATTTATGTATATACTATGTTATATGTATTAGTATGTACTTATGTATATATGTATTTATGTATATATTTTTTTAAGTATGAGTTTATATATGTATATATTCGCCTAAATACTTATCTATGTACATATATTTAAATAACTCATGTACACCGCCTACCGTTCTAACTACTCCTACACTATAAGGTAGCCTGGAAGAGATCGCTTATAGCGACAAGGCCGCCTGCTGTACATTTTCTTCTAATTCTTTATGTTTCTTCTCTTTATTTATTTTTTATTTTTATGGTGTACAATAAAGCATTATTCTCCTTCATAACTCTCGGATTCAAAAGAACCCTGGGAAGGCTTGCGTGGGGACACAGGTCCAACACGTAGAGGCCCCTTAGAGAATATACAAATGTTTTACTGTGACGCATCAGCCGGGATCCATCTCAGGGTAACCACAGGTAATTGCCCAGAGATGGTCGCTGGTTAATGCATAGGAACTATGAAAAAGGTGGAAATCTACTAGGACTATGGAATGAAATTTGTGTGGACTGGATACTGGGTTATAATAATTATTATTATTATGATTTTAATATATGTAGAATTGGTATACTAAAATGTTTGAAATGATATATTTTTTAAAACTTTTTTTATGGAAAAGGACAAGAATTTATAAATTATTTTAAAAACTTCGAATTATCTGTTAATTATTTAATTTCAACTTTAATATTAGGTACTTACATATTAAATTGGCGTTTCGTCGTACTGGCTATTTTAATTTCTTAATTATAAATAATTTCTCCTAATTTATGTTTTGTTAACCGTCATTCATTTGCTTTTTCTTTCGTTTTTTTCTGTTTGCGTCATTCAGTTTACAATACCATATTGTAAACTTGAAATATCGCGTTGATAATGAATACGAGTTCCACCGTGGCACCAGTGCTGCAGAAATGGCTTATGATGTATATGGCAGTCGTGCCGCAAAAAAAATACAGTGAGAGATTTTGATTTCAACGTTTTCGTTCTTGAAATTTCGTTTCATTTCGTTCTGGAAATTTTGATCTGCAGAACAACTTAGTGGACGGCTGGAGACCCAAGTTGATAATGAAGAATCCTTTATTTCCTAAAAAAAATCATATTTCTATATTTACTTAAAAGAAAAGATTTATTAAATTTAATTTTAAGCTTATTAAATTAAATTAATGGAGTTCTTCCGGTTAATCTACGATTATAACATTTGGCAATTAGCATCTACAGGTAGTACTGGTTCGGGGAAAAAAATTGAAAACTATACATTTGTGGTTAAATACAAAAAATAATAGCAAAACGGGGGCAAAATTTAATTGATATTAAAACCGTTAGTTCAAGTGAGGTGTCGGAAAAACGCTCTGGCTAGGCTTGAATTTCAGAAAAAGCTCGAGGCCTTTAATTTATGAACAGAATCTTCGGTGGGCGACTCCTATCGCGCTTGTCCGGTTTTATATAAATCTATATAGGGTTGATTTTAAATTTTCACAAATTAAATATTTGAAATAAATATCACCATTATATAAATATCACCATATTTGAAATCAATATTCAGAAAAAGCTCGAGGCCTTTACTTTATGAACAGAATTTCCGGTGGGCAAGTCCGATCGCGCTTGTCCGGTTTTATATAAATGTATATAGAATTGATTTTTAATTTTCACAAATTAAATATTTGAAATAAATATCAGAAGAAAAAAAATCAACTGCTAGATGACATTATAGGATATCTTTTATAATTACTATTTTTCTTTAAAGCAAAATATATACATGCACCTAAGTAACCAAATGTGATTAAATATAAAAACTATCTCATGTAAACTCAATAAACGCCAAAGGTATTTAAATACATATGAATATGCAATGAATTAAAAAAAAATTATCGAGGCAAGTACAAAGAAATAATTACATATGCGTATAGTCTTACAATTTTTTTTTCGAATATTATTTTTATTCGAACTACAGCAGGCTACATCGTGATAATGTTAAAACGTATTCATTTATAATGTAAGAATAATGAACCGCGACGCAAGATAGTTAGTTATCTCTAATATTGTAATTTTGGTTGTGGTCTCGTATTATATTTTAATTTTGGTTTAAATTCGATAAAATAGGTGTTTTGATAACTATGCCTGCTATATTGGTATCATACCATTACCATACTAATCGTGAAACAATGTAAAATCTAACATAATAATCTATGAATTAAATAATGTTATTTAACATTAGACGATTTTTTTGGAAACCTTAATTTAGTTATCTATGACGCTTTTGTGTGTGAATCTTATAGTATGTGCCATATCACTTCCATACATCATTTGTTGTAATTTAAACTTGGAGCTAGTAGCAGACAAAGAGAACCATGACACTCTTTTCTCCGTCATTGGAGTCACTGCTCGTTGAGTTGAGTTGCAGCTAACGGTTTGTGTCACGGTATTGGGAAAATAAAAACAGTTTATACTTCTGCACTTACATTATAAAAAGATAGAATTTGTTTCGTTGAACTCAGGAACTATTGGTTCAAATTGAATAATTTTGGATTAAAAAGTTGGAATTAATGAATTACTATCAGTTAAAAAAAAACCAATATATAACAAATATTTTAATTTAAGACACAAAAATATTGACTGACTTGAGTGTGCGTCAAGCTACGAATTTTAAGGCATTTACGTCTGAAAGAATTGTCCTTTTAATTATAATAAAGCGCCATCACTCCTACCGTACCTAACATAGTGTAATCAAAATCGAGGCAACTATCTCACTACGACGACTTTACGGGTTTTACCCTGTACTGAAAGTTATTTACGTGGAGAAAAATACGTAATACGCTTATTTGCACCGATTTAAAAAAAACGATACAAACTTGCAACTTATTTCATCCCTTTAAGGTAAAAATTTCTCAAAATCCCTTCTTAGTGGATGTCCAGATCATGAAAATAAACATATGTCCAAATTTCACGTCAATTTCACTACCATCAGCGGTTACGGCTGTGCGTGCGTCTTACCTCAGTCAGTCAGGTACATGTTCTTTTATATATATAGAATAGATATATAAGCATTAAGCTATACTTACAGATAACATTAGAAAATAATTCAAATATTCTTCTTTATATTTTTGTTTCAGAACAATCAACTTTTTTTAACGCTGTAGTGATAACCACTGAAATGATAACCGCTGAAGTCAAGGTAATGTAATGTAATGTATTTAATATGTTTTTTTTGCAAAATAATAACAAAAGTTTATGCTTTTGGAATGATTTGAATTCAATTACCTTTTTACGTGTCCACAATTACTAAATAATTAATTCGTTTTAAAATGATAATCTAAAAGAGTCTAAGTGGTATTTATCAAATAGATTCAGCAAATATACAATATCATGCCAAAGAAAAACAAGCATGATTTTATCTCTACATTTTTTTTTATGTACTCAACATACTTAAAATAATAATTAATTAATTAATTAAATACAATTAGACAATTAGAATAAAGATTAACTTTAATTCTATTACATGATATTTTTCTTTAAAACATAAGGCATTTCATTTTCTATTCTTATAGTCAACTGGAATGGGACAAATAAATTCAAATGAAGGCAACCATGTGTTATGGTGTTGAGAAAAAAAAGCTTTAATTTGATATATAATTTAATTGAAAAACTCGTGAGTGATAAAAATTAACATAATGTGACCTGTTTAAGCCTGGCACCCCTGGGGTTGCGACTGACTGAGGGGTGGCAACCATTTTTTTTGTAATCCCTTTGCGATTTTCTTGCGAATTATGTTGGATTCACATAAAAACATGTCAAGATTCTTTATCAAAAACTAATTACTATAAATTTAATTAAAGGTGATTGCGGCACAAATTTTCTAGGAAACCCTGGTGTAATCTATTCTACTGTCATGTTGCATTCTTAAAAATAAGTGTCATTAGAGGAAAAACAGATAATTGCTGATTTTTGAAATGGGATCTCGTACTACGGTACATTTATGCAAAAGTTATCATATGAGGTCCCAATCAGTGTCTAATAAACTACCCAGCAATAAACACGTCTTTTATTTAAGTAAATCTTACCATAATAAAATTTAAGCAAATTTAACTCTTAACTACAATAACAAGTAGATTTCTAATAGTTTGCCCTTATATTGTATATACATAGACTTTTTTTATATTGCCCAGTTGCTAAAAGTTAATTTCTAGTTATAATATTTGTGTTATTTTCAATAATAATAGAAGTTAATAAAAAAGATTTAAAAAATTTAAATTAGCTTCACGCTGTATCCTGCACACAGCAGGGTAGACAGAGGGATTCTGGTGTTAAGACACTCCGTTCCCCACTTTTCGCCAAATTTTGGAGGCTTAAATATTATTACATTGATATTATATATGAATATTTTATTTCCTCGAGTAGAAATCGAACTCGGAACCTGTCGCGTTTATTACCCCTGTGCAACGACTGGCCTCAAACAAGTAATATTTTAAAATAAAACTATATTAAATAATTTTGGAAAGTCAAAGATTATAATAATTAAGAACACAATATTACCGTTCCACTTAAAAGATTAGTGAATGCAAGGCTTAAAAGGTTCTCAAAAATAATTGACGCCTGATATAAATTTGACTGAGATTGGTTACAGCCAAGAAATCGCATAATAAATATCATCGGTGAGTGGTAAAATTGTTAATATTTTAATGAATCTTTTATACAATAAAAAAGAAATACCTAATAATCTTTCAAAATTAAACGTTCCTTAAGAGCTTATAAATTATTTAGATAATAAAAATATGGATAAAATGGAAATATCTAAAAGTACTTATTTTGTACCCTAAAAAGGAAACAAGTAAGATGTTAAAGTTATAGGCTAAAACGTTAAAATTATAGGCTAAAACGTTAAAATTGTAGGCTAAAACGTTAAAATTATAGGCTAAAACGTTAAAATTGAAGGGTTAAAATTATAGGATATCGAAATTTACCAAATTGCAAGTTGATTCGTCATTTTACCAGTAAAATATTACAAATAATAATAATATTAAGAAAACACAAAAATATATATAGATAACAGTGCTAACGGTACTTAACAATACCACGCAGAATCTTTGAATGCAAATCGATTTCGGTTGACACCGTCACGCGCTATGATTACGGTTGAGCGTCCACCAAAGAAAAAAGTATAGCGCATATGAATTTCAAGGCGCAGAGGCACTAAGTGTTACTGTAAATGCAATAGGAGGAAAATAATTATTCTATTTTCTTCGCTCTGGTATCGTGGCAAAGCGCGGCGAAGAGTTCCGCCACTCAACAAACGATGCCTCCAGAATTCTATGGAAAATACACTAGGTTCCCTTTGCCTACCCTGCAGTGTACGGGTTACATCGTGACGTTTAAAAAAAATTTATCAAGATATACATGAATTTACATTTGTTCTCATAAATATCATGCGACGTTACATTTTTAGTAGAGATTTTCCTTGTATTTTTTCTGCTTCTCTAATATCTAATAATTCTAAACGGTATGTGTAATTAAGCCACCGTATTTTATGTACTAATGAACATATTTTATTATCCAGTGGCTAGTCAGTTTAAAAGTCTCCTGGTCCAGTGCACATCATACAGTGTTTCGATCTTAACGGTATAACTGAACAATGAAGGAAGGTGATTTGGCTCAGAGTGAGAGGTTGGAAGTAAATATACATTTGTTTTTATTTTTAAAAAGAGTATTTTTGTGTTGAGTGACGGAACTCAACGCTGAGCTTTGTCTCGACACCAGAGTGAAGAAATGAATATATTTAATATTTCATACTAAACCTTGAATGGGAATCGAACCCACAACCTGTCGCGCTTACAGGCACACGTTCGTGTCTCTGCTCTATGACTGGTCTCCAGTTGGTGACCGGACAGGCTTCAAATATTGCCAGTATATTTTGTATATATACTGAACCATGGTTCTTTAATAATCATCATCATCATCAAGAGCCTATTTCGCCAATTGTTAGATATAGGCATGTCTCCGTATCCAAACATTGTCAGCCACGTTGCATATGTCATCAGCCTATCTTGCTGAAGGACGTCCTACTCTACGCTCATGTCTTCACCAACGGTGATCGGTTCTGCATCAAATGTGACCAGACCATAGCTATTTACCTTGCTGATGAGATCAGTCGTGGCGCAGGGGCACAAAGTGTGACTGTAAACTCAACTAGTGGGATCAATCCCACTCGACTGATTGGGGTTTCGATGCCGACTCGAGGACATGAAATATTTATTTAAATTTATATTTCTTCGGTCTGGTGCCGAGGCAATTGTCGGCGTTGAGTTCCGCCACTCAACACGCAATACCTCCAGAATTTGGCGGAAAGTGGGGAACGGAGTGTCTTGGCACTACGTTCCCCCTGCTGCCCCTGCTGTGTGCGGGGGCAGCAGGGGCAGCAGGGGGAATGTAGTGTAAGTAAGATACAGCGTAAAGCTGATTTAATTTTAATTTTTACTTAAAACGCATTATTTTCGTGATGCCGTTTTAAATTGTAACGCGTCACTTAACAATGCCCACTCTGAATTATACAAACACTGTGCATATTGAACTAAAACCTATTAAATTATATGTACACGTATCGAAATGGTTTATCACGATAGTACATAAATGGAAGTACCAAAATAATATCGACCTCATTATTTTTAACGTTTATCTATTTGGGTTAATTAAAAACTAAATACATATTTTTTTTGCTATCTAGAAATAATTAGTCAAAGTGATTTCGTCTGATTCTTTTGGTAATGTCAGTCATGTCAGTGTATGTATACATGAATGTCAGTTTAGCTAGTAAATTAGTAAGTATTTTATATTAATTAGAAATATATATATATATATATATATATATATATATATATATATATATACACAAAGTATATAGATGAGGCCAGCTAAAAGCGTGTGACTGTAAACGCGACAGATTCTGAGTTCGATTCCCAGTCGAAATTCGCCAGTCAACAAATAATGTCTTCAGAATTCGGCGGAGAGTGGTAGCGGAGTGTCTTAATACTCCCTAGGCCTCCTTTGCCGAGAACGCTGCACGCTAGTAAAGTATAGAGGTGCTTGCATATTAAAAATTCTTAATTTCTTAAAATATTTGTCTGCTTGTATCCTTAATTTCTATCTAACTGATAGTGTTCCTGGTCTAGGCCACTACTGAGAAAGTTGTATATGTTTATCGCAGTTTTAAAAAAGTTTATGTGAATTACATTCCGCAATATTATAAACTAAACTCCTATTAATTTAAAAGATTGTTAATAGAATTGACGGATTACATACTGAGTTTTCAATAAACTGATATCAAGGCAAAATTAACAAAGCGAGGATGATTTTTTGCCATTAAATATTGATTTTAAATGTTTCGTAATATTATGTTTGTTGTTGTTTCCATGAAGGTTATACAGCGTTTTTAAATTTGTTAACCTTCTAATTTATATCACCTGTACCTTTGAAGGGTGCAGTGGTTTTAATTTTTGTAAAAAAAAAATATAATTCATTGTTAAATTTTGGAAATCCGCACCCCTCTCTGCCATACCAGAACAGAGAAAAGATAAATATTTAAATATAATCAAATCTTAAATGAAAATCAAAACCACAACCATCGCATTAACAGTAACACTTTTTTTTAAATACTTTTTGGCCTAAACTTTATAAATTTATAAAGGAATGTTTTGTATACAGGATGTAACGCGATCGATGGATCAACGGTTGTCTATGGGTTGGTAGAAGACTTCAGTATCTATCTATTTCACCTTGTGTATGTTAGAGTCAATTTTCAGTTCTTCAGCAGATATTTGAAAAGTGAAAAATACATCTTGACTGTTGACTCTACTCTCGGGATGTTTTTCCAAATATAGCTCATCAGTACACCTTTTGTATAGTGTAATATTTCAAAGGTATCGGCATATAAATCTTGAAAATAACATGAAAACTAAAAACATTTTTAAATACTCGCAAATTTTTTTCAAAAACTTTCAAGAGCGAAAAAAAATTATTGGTGTTTTTTTTTTCCAGAAGTTATTTTAAAAACTATTGGCATTAGTATAGGATAATCTGTGAGAGTTTCATAGGCGCAATGAAGACATGTTAAAACATGTACTCGAATCATGAAAAAGTAAAAAAATAATATTCTTTTTGCGAAAATTGACAACATTTAAATTGAATTCTTACTATATTTACATAAGTGTTAGCATTTTTAACCAATCTGCTATAACCAGATATTATTTATTGAGTACAAATATTTTAATATTGTAAAGCTATCCGCCCAGCACAGGCCGTAAGTTAACTAATGCTTGGCTGATGTTTAATATTAATTTTCACACGATGTGAAAAGAATATTTTTTAGGCAAAAAACTGAGCTATATTGAGAAAAAGAATCACGAGCGAAGCTCAACAGTCGGGCTGCCATTTTTCTTCAAGAATCCGATGTTTTCCAAAAAAATCACAAATTCTCAAATATCTGCTGAACAACTGAAAATCGGCTAACATACATGGAGGTAAAAGGGATAGGTACTGAGTTCCTCTCCCCATAGACAACCGTTGATCCGTGTGATATTATATTTTATAATGTTTTAGTACAAAGTTAAGCAAGAGCTCCGTCCAAGATATTGATCGTTTAATATGTCACAAAATTTGTATGATATGTGTTCGGTTGACTAATTTGAATATCCGCTGTGGTTACTGTAAGTATAATTGTGTCTTGTCACCCTGTGTGATATAATAAGAAATGTATGATAAATAATATTTTGTAAAATTTGTTTTATTAATAGAAAAAATCCTACTATAAAAAAATGTGGTTATCTTTGGTTCAGGTTCAGTTCAGGTCAGACAAGAGTAGAAACTACTTAGAATTTCATGGATTTATCGTGCTGGTGCCAGCGTCATCGTTGTACAGAGTTCAAATCAGTGCCCAGGTCCTGCAACCCAAATAGAGGCTTATTGAGGACACTTTTGAAATAATAATTAACGCTCGACTCTACATTCTCCTCCTATCTGTCGAAATGCTAACACATTGCAAATTTCGAAGTATGTTCTATAACGAAATGATAATAGTTCTAGATAAGCTGATTTCTTTAGTAAATTTTTAAGCTATAGTGAATCTTCCCCATAATGCTTTTGCTTCTACTTCTCTACTTCTACTGCTTACAAATTAACTCCAAACCTATTTCTGGTCAAATTATGGGTCATACTCAATTGTTGGTTGGTATGTTTCTTTGAGTTCTTCCTGCACTAACCACTTCACTTTCATCATACTTATAATAACTATCGGGGCGACGTGAGTATTGACCGCTATCTAGGAGTACCCTATCAACAAGTGTTTAGACTTTTGGTGGCTGTAGCTATTCTTACTAACATGGTTTGGTCTGAGAAGGTCATTTGGAACACGTTAAGAAATCATTTTAACGGTTCTGGGTCTAACCATGACTTAGGGTGTTCTTCTTTAAAGTTAATGATAGTGGGATATAAAACTCTCCTATTCGCTTTTGCATGCACTTTATCGTGCTTGATCTCGTCTTACCGAATTAAAAAAATATATATCTATATCTAGAACTTTCCTATGATCTATTTATAAATTGAAGAATTTCATTATCATTTGAAAGTCATTTTTTCAGAATCGGCTAATCAATTCTAGGAATATTTAATTTATTTAAGGAAAATAATTGAGGTCAGTTGAAGCATAGGGGCGCAAGTGTGTAAACGCGTGGAATCCATTCCTACTCGGGAAAATAAAATTCATCTTTTCACATAAATAGTACCTACTATGCAAGTTAAATTCATAAAAAAATATATAGAGTGCCAGAGCTCTACTAAGATCTCTACTAAATCTAATGATTTTTTTCAGTATAGATGGCGTGATATGTGGCACAAAAAACACTATCTGTCTTATTAATAAAAAATGCTTATTCGTCTCTTACTCCAAAGTTACACCGGGAGTAGTTAATTCTAGATTAGTTAATAGCTACGTGTTAATAACGGTATTAATAAATTCCATTAGTCGTTCCATTAACTGGGACGAAGAAGAAAAGGAAACGGACAAATTTTACGTGTAAATTAAAAAATAAATTAAATCAGCTTCACGCTGCATCTCGCGCACAGCAGAGTAGACAGAGGGAACTTAGTGTTAAGACACTCCGTTCCCCACTTTGTGCTGAATTCTGGAGGCATTGCGTGTTGAGTGGCAGAACTCAAC
>DWAN01006173.1:0-10658 GCA_018230445.1 Heliconius hewitsoni | reverse complement strand
TGGTAATGATCCGGTCGAGTCTGCCCATGCGTGTTGCCATTGCTGGCGTCGTGACCCTACCACACGTACTTTAGTCGCCTCTTACGACACCACCAGTACCAGGATGTTCCTATTCTAGGCCGGGATCACACGGCACAAAATATATCGCGTACCCTGTAGAAATTATTGACAATAGAACAAAGTGATGTACTACATTTTTTTATAATAGAAGACACCAATATCTACAAAAAAGTATACGATACCATGTGTAACTGTAAGAGTTATGTCACAATAACTAATTTTCAAAGGAAAATGTGCAAACTAACTAGAACAGAGCTGCCGTCGTAGTACAGAGGGATATCTAATAAATATATGCATTATTGTGTAATTCCTCTATAGATATACTGTTTTATATTCTGTCATAATAAACAGCTTTAAACCTCGCATACAAAGGTATCCCGGTAGTATATATATTATTTTCAATTATTATTACCAGTACAGTAATAATAATTGAAAAAATCTATCAATACTATTGTGTTATTGTTGTAATACTCAACAAATCGATACTAATGTGATATCTATATATTTATATATATTTATTATTTTTTCGCCCTTTAGTGTTTTTAAGGTGAAAAACATAGACATTTTTTTGATTTCAGAAAATATTTTATTAACTATAAAAATGTTGGTAATTTTTATAATAAGAATTAAAGAATCAAACTATCTAATTCATACATTCACACATTTAAATAACATTCTAAAATGTTCTTTCCTTGCATGCGTTGTTATAACTATTGGGAGCTATTACACAAAAAAAAATATTCTCAGTTATATAAATAGATTATTATATGTTATTATAATATAATATATAAGTTATTGTATGTTATTTAATTTTTTATCTTAAAATGAATAAATATATTTTGATCTAATTTATTTTATTATCTAATCTCAATCTAACCTATACTTTCACCCACTTTCACAGGAGATTCTCTTATAAAGGAAGATAAGTTTACCACTGCTAACTTTTATTTACTGTTAAATGTACAATATTTTATATTAAAATTCAATAAAGAATATTATATATACGATCAGGAGCAGAGATAAAGGACTCAACTAGTATAAAAATAAAATTTAAAAGCATCTACGGTCGTATAAGAGGCAATTTATTTTAAGCGTCGCGTGAGCAATATAACTGTACAAATTATTTCCTTCCGCGTCGCTTCTCCCAAATGCAGTATATGGGTTAGAAATAAACCTCGTTAAAGGTTTAGCTAAATCTTCTTGTGGGGGTCACAATAAGTTCTTGAATCGATCTTGCTTTGAATTATTTAAGATCTTATAAGTTACTAGATTTTTTTAGATAGAAAATTGTGTTATGATGACACATGACAAATTTTGAATATATGAGGCCAGTGGCACAGAGGCACAAGCGTGCGATAATAAACGCGAAGTAAGGAATTTAATTATTAAATAATTTCATTTTCTCGCTCTGGTTTACGAGGCAAAGCGCGGCGTTGAATTCCGCCACTCAATATGCAATGCTTTCAGGATCCGATGAAAAGTGGGGTACAGAAGTGTCTTATTAGGAACCTAGTGTCTTAACACTCGGTTTTCAGGTTAGAGGGACTCTAGTATTGAGCCACTTCCTTTAACACGCACAGACCAACTCTCGTGACATAGCGTGTTGACTGGTGAAACTCAACACGGTCTGTTTACCAAAGCGAGGAAATAAAAATAAATATATACATCCAAGATTTGAGAACGTCGTAGTGAAAGGGCGCAACTGTAAACGTGACGACGGGTTCGATTCCTACTCAAAAAAAATGGCGGAAAGTGGGGGATGGAAATGCCTTAATGAGGAACGAAGTGCCTTAACGAGCTTAAGCCGGGAATGAACTCAAAACCATCCTGTTTTCAGAAACTCGCTATTTTACTACTGTTCTACGATGCCAATTCAAAGAATTAATATATACAAAACATTTTATGTACTAAATACAAAAACTCTGTAATCTAAAACGTATCAGTAAGTTGCTGTAATCCCACAATCCTAGAGCTGGGATTACCACGGGAAACGATTCCTTTGTTCATTTAAATCTCGTAATTTGATTTGAATAATATATAAATCTTGTTTATAACTACATTATACAGTATGAGAATTAATTTTATCTTAACATCAATTGTATTCATGTACATTTTTCAGTGTTATAAGACTATTGTATAATATGAAATACATGTATAAGTTTATGATGTTTTTTATGTAATGTAATATTTTTTTCCTTTATCTAAGTTTTCTAAGTTTTTCTTTCTTTTTCAAACTTCATAAATCGAGGTCCAAGGGAAATATCTTATAGGTTTAAATAACGAGACGAATAATGTTAATTTAAGTGGATGTACTCATTTTGTATGAGATGAACTACAATATAAGCTTATAATTTTTTTTTCATGATATACCAATAAATGTATATTTTTTGGATTTTTTCCTTTCTTTGTATTGTTAGTTCTTAGTTCTCATTTCCTACCAAATTAAAAAAAATGGTCACATATGTTTTGATCTTTTGAAGAGTTTCGATTTTTAGAGTTACCGTACCTCGATAGAAAAAACGGAAACCTTATAGAATCAACCCTTCTAGGGAACTCAGAATCTTTAAATTTGGTAGGAAGCAACGTCTACGAACAGATAAAGGAAAAATTGCGAAGATTAAAAATTATAGGTATAACATAGAAAAAAATCATTACAAATTTATATTTGTAGTTAAATGCGTACAAAATTAGTGCATATGGGATATGGCATTAAAGCTTTCAACTTAAGTAAGTTGTATTTCCTTTCCCAGTCAATCTACAAACCTGAAATAGGAAACGGAGTTTATTCCTTTTAAGGGACGATATCCTAAAAAGCACGAAAACCCTAAAAATATTTGTAAACAAAAATGCATATCCTACATTTTCCGATATGTAAAGTAAAAAAAGATAGGTACATACATACATATAATGTTATGTGACAAAATGGGTTATGCCATTTAAAACACATTAACATTAATCTCACTATAACAATGCGGTGAATACGTACGACACGGTCGTGCGAACTATACTTTAAAAATACTTTAGCTTGAATTGCATTTGATATTTAACTTTTTAAAATTTTAAATATATTTGTAGATATTTTCAATATTTGAAGTTTGCGTATGTAAACTCATAATGCAGAGTAATCAGCTGGATTTTTTAATGATTTTACAAGTCATTCTAATACTGGGATTGCTCAAAACTAATAGAATCTATCAATCGATTGATCCTTATAAAATTACCTGGGGTCGTCTGTTCTCATGTATTCCTAAATATTATTAAACACTTTTAATAATTATGAATCTAAGATAGCTAACCTCCGTCGATTTGGTGGGTCAATAGCCAGACTCTAAATCAGACAGTGAAATCGAAGATTTTGTACTGGAAGATGACAAATAAAGAGATGAAAGTGAGGGACCTTTCAAATGAAAAAAATCATCAAAATCGGTTCACCCAGTCAAAAGTTCTGAGGTAACAAACAAAAAAAAACAGTTGAATTGATAACCTCTTTTTCTTTCAAAAGTCTGGTAATGAAATAAGTATATAATATAAAGGCTATCAGTATATATTTGACAGTAAAAAAATGCCGTTTTTATGTTCAATTTCACTTAATATAAAATTACATTAATCGAAAACGATGTTTTACTAAAGGATTAAAATGATTAATATTCCATTTCAACGTAATTACTGTTTAACAAATAATATCTCAACAATTTGTCTCATGCGTTATCAAGATCCGTTAGTACTTACTATTTGTTGTCAATGGATAGCGTTGCATGAATCTATTTCTACTATGTGAAATATTAACTTCTTGAAAACTTGAAATACTTGTTTTTAGAAAAATTGCTTACATTTGTTTTTCATTTTTTACGTAATACGTGATCACATAAACAGACAACAAGACAAAAATTAAAAAAATGCTGGAAATGGATTCTCTTAGTTATCCTTTAACACTGGCTATTTTTTTAAATATTTTCAATGTATAGAAAGAAGAAACATTTAATATAAAATATAGGGATAGATTTTGCAAGCCAAAGTGGTTAATACGAAATGTTCTTATTACTACTTATTACTACTGTATTAATACTTTAATTTACACTTTAATTGAACTGTATAATTTATGTATAGCATACAAATTTAAATCATAGAAACTGAATGATTGAATGAAACTTTGTGTTTAATTGTAATTTTAGCGATTGTTTTTTTTATATATCAATCAATATACACGTTTACTTTCAACTAGGACTAGAACTTAGAGTCAAGACTGTCGTCTTTACATCCAATTTTCGACATATTGGGCGTTGAGTGAAGGTAATCAACTCTGCGCTTCATCTATCTAGAGGTTAAGAAAAGTTATTATATTTTAAAAAATGATTGGCTTAAACTCAACATACGAATGTTAGTTATCTGGGGTTAAATGCTATTAATAATTATAAAATATTATATAGAAATATTACTAAATATTAGCATCACTGCGCTTTTGCATTCGTAAAGGAATGGAAATAAGTTAGAGTTGATATAATGACATATTCTAAGTGCCTAAGCCTATTACTATATAACTAAAAAGAGTTTTCCTATCCAAAATAAAAAGAGTTTTTCGATTTGAAGCAGTAGTTCCTGAGATTAACGGGATTAAACAGACATAACATTCAACTTTATAATAGTAGTATGGGTTGGCATACCTCAAGTAAAACTAAGATCCCCACAGAACTCAATTATGCAGCCAATCTCCAACTCTACAAGACGACGTCTAACACCTAACTCCACTTCACAAATTATATAATTTACACTTTAATTGAACTGTATATCTTATGTATAGCATACAAATTTAAATCATGGAAACTGAATGATTGAATGAAACTTTTTGTTTTTAATTGTAATTTTAGCGATTGTTTTTTTTCATATATCAATCAATATACACGTTTCCTTTCAACTAGGACTAGAACTTAGAGTCAAGACTGTCATCTTTACACCCAATTTTCGACATATTGGGCGTTGAGAGGCGGTAATCAACTCTGAATATCAACTCTCAAATCCAAATAAGGGAAATGGTAATAGTTATATTTCCATTTCTTCGCTCTGATGTTGAGGCAAAGCGTGGCGTTGAGTTCCGTCACTCAACACGCAATGACTCCAGAATTCAGCGGAAAGTGGAGAACGGAGTATGTTAACACTAGGTTCCCTCTGCCTACAATGCTGTGCATTTTTTGTTTTTGCGCTTTGTTCATTGTGCTTATCTGAGAAACTAATAGTTGAAATTAAAAAATGTTTTTGTTTTTGATATCCCATTTATGGGGTAAAACTGTGTAACATCGAGTGCATCGTTTCGATGTACCTGCGGACAAATTTACCTACCGCATTTGTCATTTTTCTTCATAAATGACTCTTACTATACTGGCCGTATTTGTAAACTTCTCTCAAGTCTGAGAGCGATCTTGAGATGTCGTTTTGATTCATAAATGATATATGTGTAAATGAAGATGGAATCTCAAGATTGATCTCGGACTTCAGAGCGATTTATAAATACGAGCCATAATTGTTTCTTTGAAATAACTTAATATATTATATAATGTTGTGAAGAACAGCAACAAAATATTTTTTTATTTAAAAAGTTTCATTTTAACGCACTGGATATATCAATTCTTGAATTGTGAAAATTATGTACATGCATATGTATGGACATTTGCATATATGTATATGTATGTAGATTTTCTTTTGTATTAATTATAAAATATATTTACTTTAGTTTTGCTTAGCTTCAAGCTGTATCTCGCAAATAGCAGGTAGAGAGGGCCTAGTGCTAGCACCCTCCGTTCCGCATTTTCCACCCGTTTCTTAAGACATTGCGTGTTAAGTGGCGGAACTTAACGCCTCGCTTTGTCTTATTGTTAATTATCTTTGTCCTATTATGGATAAAGCGTTACATTACATTATTTGCTTTATAACATTACATTACCGCGTTGCGGTACATTATTGTTAAAATAAATTTTATTCTAGGCCATGTTTTTTATATTATATTTTTTTAGCGTTTTTACCGACCAATGTTTCTCAGATGGTCTCCATATAATGTGCCATTGGTGAGGTGATTCGTGGTTAATTGGCACGCTCAAATTGCCACAACTAAGGAACTAAACTGAAAAACGTGTTAAAATATTAAGTAGATAAACTAAAACAAATACTGATAGGCAGACAGACAAGAATATAAAAAAATCTTAACTATATATAAATAATAAAAAAAATAAAGTCAAATGGGGTAAATGGAATACTTTGCTATAAATACTTAAGCAAAGATCGTCGTATTTGTAGGGATTATCCGTATCCCCATTAAAATAGGGGTTTGTTGAGAAAATTACTTTCGAGATTAAGTTCTATTTAGAGATCATTTGTTTTGTACCACACTTTGTTATTTTTAACATTCTCTATGTAAGTTTTAAATTGTTTCTTTCAATGGTTATATTACAGTAGAGTAGAATAAAATGTATACTGCATGTATCAGCGTAGGCAAAGAATTGGGCGGAAAATGGCGAAAGAGAGTGTTACGGCATTCCGTTCTCCACTTTTTTCCCAATTTTTAAAATATTGCGTGTTATTATAGTGAGTGGCAGAACTCAACGCCGCGCTTTGTTTTTTCACCAGTATGACGGAATAAAAACAATTTATTCCTACCTAATGACAATCAAATCCACACATTCTCACTGAGATAATTACAGCATGCGAAGAGAACAGGAGGCGAGGCGAGCTATAACTATAATAACTCCACAAGGGATATATGATCCAGGTACCAGGTTCAAATCTGAAACCTGGGCTCGCGTTGTGTGGTTGTTGATATTTGATATTAGGGGATTCATTTAGATAGTAACAAAATATATGTATAAAGGGTGACATATCTTGCCATCATCATTATTGGCATTCATTTTTTTTCATACTGAGGCCGATGTAGCGCAGGAGCACACGGTTGTGGGTTCGATCCTTACTCTAAGAGGAATTCATTCCCATTAATTATTATTTATTCATATTTTCATTTCTCCGCTATGGCAAAAGTTTGGTGTTGAATTCTTCGCTTAATATGCGATACCACGATAAAATTGGCGGAAAGTGGGAAATGGAGTGTCTTAACACTATGTTTCATCTGATTTATGAAGGTGTTAAGTGTCTTAGCACTAGGTACTTTTTACTAAGCCTGTCGAATGCGTGAAACTCGACATTTAAAAAATATATATATTTTCAATCCCTTATTCAATAATATCCTCGCTACTGAAGAAAATTACATGAAAAAGAATGTGCTCAGGTGGCTTGAATACGTTGGATCTGTAAGTGATAGATCTGTGTGTGAAAGAACGGCGAAAGGTAAATAAAGTAAGAGTGAATAATAAGAGAGCCAGGAGGAAGCCTTGGTTGATCTTCGAGAACACATCGATAGCTATGGAGGAAGATCACATAAAAAGCAGGAAGACGTTAATGATATGGTAAACGACAGTGTGCGAGGCGAAAGAAGCCCTTTTCCTAGCCCTCTCTTAATATATAGAGCGTAAAAAAAGCGTAAAGCTAAAAAAATCTCCAAATACAAGTTGAATCTTTTTCGGTCGACCCAGTCATCCAGCTCGGTCTAGTAATCTTTTACAATAACTTTTTACTATAGAATAAATATCAATTAAATTTAAGTGCTTCTTTACAAGTTTTTCTTATTTTTCGTCGAGAACTTTAGTAAATAAAGGTTGAAGTTGTAAGTGTAACATAAATAATTCTATTATTATCAACTGTAACGTTAACGTCGATCCCTTCTTCTGAATGACTAGTTTATTTCAGCTAAATTCTGACAGTTAAAGTGCTGAGTTAAGTTAAATATAATCTAATTATAATTGTTTTTTTTTTCTTTTATTTATTTTATAAGTAATTCTAATATTTTTGGAGTAATTTGATAACGTTGAACTGTACGCAAGCGATGGTTGTGGGTTCGATATCCATCGTGGGAATTAATGATTTTTATTTCTGTGCTATGGTAACATAATAAAACATTGTGTTGAGATCCACCACATAACACGCAATGTCTCCAAAATTAAGCCAAAATGGGGAACGGAGGGTCTCAACACTAGATTTCTATTACCTTGCGTTGCTTACTGGTAACAGCGTGAAAAAATAATTAAATAGTAAATAGTCAGTGTTACATATAACATGTATGTGATTAAAATTTTAGTTGTTTTTGAGGTATATGACACCCTTCTATAAAAACTGTACATTACATAATTATTAGGTTGAATATATTCAAAATTGGTTTAATTTTTTAAACGGTTGTTTTATATTTGTAAATTTCTATATACGACGAGACGAAAAGGTATAACGACTAAACTATCTTTCTCCATTTTCCATTGAAACAAAAAAATATTTGAATAAAAAATAACTTCTAAGATATCGTGGAGCCCTAAAAAAGCAGTTTTACCTTTTTTCCGCATTGGGAATGTACTCATTCCATTGGCATTGGGGAAACTAGTATTAATATAGAGAAAAAGTATTAATAGTACGTGGAAAACGGATACTATATATTTTCCACGTACACATACACACACTATGTGTTGAATGGTGAAACTCAACGCCGCTCTTTGTCTTGTTACCAGTATGAAGAATATAGAATTTCTAATTCTTTCCCCAACGTAATTCAGATACAAGTTTTTAAGTTCAATAATACAATCATTTGACACCCTCACAACTTAAATATCTATAATAGTTCAACAAGAATCAATATTTAATATCATACTAAGTACATATGTCAGTGCTTTATATTAAAAAAGACTTAGATCTTTTTTTGATATAAAGCAATTACAAAAGTTATCATATAATATTTCTTATCAAGTTCAATATCAAAAACTTTCGATGGCTGCTTTCAATTTGTGTCTTGTCTTGTGTTATTAAATTGTGTTTTGTCGGTTATGTATTTCAGGCGCAGTGGGTAACAAATAAAGAGATAGTTACAAGTTCTATTGTTGAGATATTAATGTTTTGAAAAAAAAAAACAACTTTTTATTTTTTTAAGTTCACGCTTTATCTTAGCGGGGTCACTATAGAGATGGTGCGCCAAACAGTACGGTCCCTGCATACCTCTTTCGCCTAGTGCACTGTCATCAACCTCTTCATACACGGCCTCTACATACATGGCCTCCGGTGACCCTCTTTTTTTAGACCTTTCTCCAGTAGTATCGATACTGTGTTTCCAAAGGTCAAGTCTGGTCAAGATGTCTCCTCTTTAATCGAATAAATAAACTTTATATTCATTTGAATAAGATAGTACTTTTCAAATAACATTAACACACAAAAAGCAAATTATGACGCAGTGAGTAAGCTTCTAATTATAAAAGCGGCGGCGGGGCATACTATTCTCACTCGGGGATATTCCCCAATTATTTCATTGTTCAACTATACTAAATTTAACTATACAAAAAACACAGCGTTGAGTTTCGGTCGTCAACGCGCAATGTCTCAAAAATTTTAATTTATGGTGAACTTAGTGTCTTAGCATTAGGTTCCTCCTGCCTATCTTGCTACGAGTATATGATTGATAAAGTGTGAAGCTAAAAGAAACATATATAAGCACATGATATAAATTATAACGTTTCCCATACAAATCCTAGCATTACAAACGTTCCCCTAATAATCCTTGGATTCATTAGCTTCGAGAGCGCAAAGCAGATAATAGGCCGGATAATTGATCATTGCTGAATGGTATTTACTATATAAATGGACACTTTTCTTATTTTCCTTTATTTATGTTTACGTGAAAAGAATTTTTGTTAGAAATATAGTTGATTAAGGCCATCATGTTTCAGTAGAGTAGCGTCTACCTGTAAATGGTCGTGGGTTCGATTCCACCTTGAGGTATGGTTATATTTTAAATAATCTTCTTTCCATGCTTTGTTATAGAAAGATTAAACGTAATGATGTCTGATTTTTCTAATGAGAAACAATATTTAATATGATAATAATTATAAAATCATGGCAGGGACAAAGGAGAATATAGTGTGTTGTTTTCTGTATAAGACGATGTGAAGAAAACTACAGTTTGTACTTTATTTAATTATTTACATTTTAAAATAACAAAATACACAAATACTAATGACCTTGGAGCAGTGCCTGACAATTGCGACCACAAAAGTAGGCTTGATAAAAGTTAGGCCTTGTAACAGTTATTATTATCCAATAAGAAATAATAAGGATATTTAATAAAACACCATATTTAAAACACAAAGATGAATATTTTAAAAAAATAGTGGTTTACATACTAAAAAGGTTCACGGCTGACTAAAGGAAGAAACGAGCTTTCCGTTGCGGCGCGATCTTGATTTTCAAGAATACTTTATGCAAACTTTTTACTGCCACTTCACCATCTCACGTTACAGGACACTGGTACAAAAACCGTGTCTGCACCGTGACGACCCGTGCACTCTGCTACGGCACCATCTTGATTCCAAAAACATTCAAGGCAACTTCTTACTGCCTCTTCTCCATATTAAGTTATAATCATCTGGTTCAAAAACCCTGTAATATTATTCCAGACATTTCAATTTAAGTCTGATTTGCAAACCGAACTGCAACATGATTCTAGCAAAATATTGAAATAATGTAACTTA
>DWAN01006172.1:0-10658 GCA_018230445.1 Heliconius hewitsoni | reverse complement strand
AAAACGTATAAAAATTTGAACGTAGCGGGACTCGAACCCGCGCCTCCTGGAAAAATTTTTTCCTCACTATACTCGTATTACAAAATATTAAAATTCAAGAAAAAATCTACACTTTATTTTTCATAAAAAACTGTTACGTCATTCCACTTCAACAAAAAAAGGGTAGGCAGAGGGAACCTAGTGTTCAGAACCTTCGTTCCCCATTTTCCTCAGAATTCTGGAGGTTGAGTGGCAGAACTCAACGTTAACATTATGCACTTAAGAGTGTTAAATTAATATTATAAGTTCTCATCATTTCATATAGCAATATTATATATTTTGTGCCAAGCAATGGCTAAATGTCGCGAGCATTTTGAATACTAAATAACAGTTAAATTTACAGTTGTACATATGTTCCTCTCGTTAGGTAGTTCATTATTGTTTGGTTAGTAGGTACTTTAAATATTCTTTTAGTTTTTTTTTATTAAAACCGTATGTCTTAATGATCAGAGCGCTTGGGCGATCTGTCCAAGAAGCGCGGGTTCGAATCTCGTTACGTATTTTTCTTTCCTTCACATGAAATGCACTTAATATAATTAAATATTGTACGTCATTTTTTTGTTCGAACTTATTCTAAATAAGAAATGAAAAAAAAGGTCCTTCATTTATGTTGTTTTAATCTTAACATTTACTTCCAAATATTATTTCTTTTTGTCGTGATTGTATGTATACCTTTAAGATTTTGGATATACATATATTTCAAGATATACATTTTAAAAAATTTGCAAATCAATAATTAGTAATTTTATGTGGCGGCCAGATTAGCCTGTCTACATATTTAAAAAAATCTAAATTCTAATTTGATTAAACGCTTAAAAAAAGGTTGCATTAATTAATATTTAATTTAGTGTAGTCTTTGTTGTAGTCATTAAAGACAATTCATTACATTAATGTCGAAATGTTAAGTAAATTGGTTCATAGTAAATTTCATAATGATTATTAATTATTATTAAGCCTCTACCATTCAATTAACGATAAAAAAAATTGTTCCAAAAATATGTAAAAAATTTAAGTAAAAGGGATTTTTTTAAAGATGGTTATTTTAAACATAAATCCAATGGAATATTTTTTTTGCTCCACGTTGTATCCCGCATCTGCAGAGCAAGGCAGGCAGAGCCTATTGTTAAGACACTCCGCTCCCCACTTTCCGGACAATTCGTTTTGCATCGATACCAGAGCAACAATGAAAACATCAAACATTTCAATTCCTTAAGTGTGAACCGAACCTGTTGCGTTTACAGTCACACGCTTCTTCTCCTGCGCCAAGACTGGCCTCTCTATTTAATTTTGTTTATTTTTTATTGCTTCACGTTGTATCCCTTACACAGCAGGACGGGCAGAAGGAACCTAGTGTTAAGACACGCCGTTCCCCACTTTCCGCCGAATTCTAGAGGCATTGCGTCTCGACACCAGAAATGGAAATATAAATTTAAAAAATTAGTTAATTTCCTCTAGTGGAGATCCAACCCACAACCAGTCGCCTTTACACTCACACTTTGTGTTTTACGTCACAATCACATTCAAATTTACTATACATATATAAAATTAAATAAACTGACCAATCTGTAAATAACAAAAAAAACTTCGAATCAGCAATACGTGTTCGTGTGTCACTTCTCTTTAGCATATTATAAAAAGCTGAGCAAATGTACACACACTCATTTGTAAAGATATTTTTATTCTTAGATCAATTTTTTACGTGTCCACGATTTCGCAGATTGCCCAGAATATCTCTGTCTGACCTCGGCGTGCTCGTCGTTTGACAGTCTGAGTGGTTATTATATATTATGTGTATATATACGTATATGCAAATGCAAATCAAATATATTCAAATAATTCATCCATTGACAGTAATTTATTTTTTTTCCAAATAGGGACGTTGCGATTTACATGACGAATGAACGCGACGCAGTTTACTAAACAGATGAAAAGGGAAGTATTTCAAATGTAATGATTCCTCTGAATGGGATTCGAATCCATAGTGAGCAAAATGTTTTTTTATACATTTTTTTGGTAGAGTGGTTTAAGATTGAAATTTTTTTGAATTGAAAAGAAGGATATAATTTCATGTGTGTGAAATATATATACACACATATAAAATAAATAAATATACATTACTTAAAACATACTAAGTAAGTTGGCACTTATATTTTTTTGTAATATATAATTTATAAATTCAGTTTTCTTAATTACTATTAAAAATAAATTGTGGGTATAGTTTAGGGACACTATTCTTTGACTTGACTATTTTATTGGTTTTGGCTTAAATACAATATGAGGAGTAAGCAAATTCTTATTAGAATAGCTTATATTTATTTACAACGATATTACGATAAATAATAGATTTTTTTCGTTACATTCTAAGGTTTTATTAAAAAAACATTTGTTGATATTGTTCTAAATCTACTTATATAAAATAATTTATAAATATATATTGTTATTATTTAATTACAAATGATACTATTCTATCAAAAGGACTAAGGTAGGTAAAGCTGTATCAGCTGATGAACTTAAATATAAAATCTTTTAACATAAAAAAATATAAAATGTAATACAATATATAAATATACCTGTCAGACATACATACTTTTATATATTTGGCTATGATCAACGCACCTTACGCAAACTCGAATGAAAACACCAATTAGCAAATGATTTTTTATCATTAAGTCTCTCATAATCTTATCGTTGCAACAAAGAAAATAAAAATCGTGAATTTTTGATATAAATTACGAGAAACTATATCAGGCGTATTATTAGATTTTATTATTTTCAATATACCTAAATTACATTTTATGTATCTATAAATAAAATAAATATATGATTATATCCAACAATCCAACATAATTATGTTTATGTTGTATTTAACCTACATTTTCATACATAGATGAAAGGTGTGACCCGCTAACACGATGTCGCATGAGTTAAAACCAAATTCCGTATAAATCATCGTCAATTCCAGTCGGGAAAAGTTGACTTTCGAACCTTATAAGCACACTCACCTTGCTAGTTCAGCACATGCACATAGATATAGTTTACACACAGCTTAGTTTGTTTATGAGAAAAACGCACAGAAACACACACAGAGGGTATAGCACTTGCACAAAATATTTAACACAACGCGATTGTAAAACAATGATATTTTTGTAAATAACCGCTACGGCTGACGTCGCGAGCTCGGGCCGGCGAGGTAGCGACTGCGCCGGCGCAGGCCGTCGCCGGCGAATCTAATTTTATCGCGTCAGTAATACGAGATAAAGCCGTTCTTTATTGGGGAACTTTTTATTCATTTTTTGTTTGTTTTATATGTGAAATCGAACAGCCCGATGCGTTGCTTAATCGGCCTTGTTGAAAGTTTCGTTATGAACTTTAGCATTTGATCGAGCTTTTGGTAGAGCTCGATGTCGACGCGCCGCGGCTATTGTCATTGCTTTCTAAACGGGAAGGATTGTTTTTATAAACTTGCTGTTTCCGTAGAGGAATTATTGAAACAGCTAAACAATGCTTTTTCCTTCCTGTAGAAAGTAACCACTGTAAATTCGTTCTACGGGAAAAAATGCTTTATATATTAGCTTAATCTAATATTTACCTTATAAAAATTGGATTAATAAAACCAATATTTAAACATAACCACTGTTATTTTTATCTTCATTTTATAAATATATTTATGTTTATAAATTGAAAAGTGTGTCGAATAAGCATTTTACATACAAAAATTATTTAAACAACAAATTTTCAGAAATTTTAACACTAATATAAACTGGAACATAATATGTTTATATTACATATTAATTTTAATCTTTGATATGATTTTGTAAAAACAATGCACCGAAATAAAATCGTGGCGACTGCACAAGGTGAACGCAGGCGCAGTCGTGGCGCCACGGAACTGACATACAGACCCTAACTCTAAAAATAACATTAAATTATGAAACTTGACTGTTTAATAATATTTACCTCACTATCTTATCCATATGCCGCGTTTACATCGTTTACGGTGTATATGGTTTCCGTTTATAGTTCTTTATTTATTTAAATTTTACTTTTTATTGAGAATAAGTATACATATAATCTGTCAAGACGATTAAAGTTTCGTATAAAAATTTTGTTTAATTTAAACCCGCATTCAATTTCTGCAACGGTCTATTCATTTGATATTTATACACAAATTCCGTTAGAATATCACTATAAAACGTCATAAGTAATTTGTAAACAATTATATTTATAGAGATGATCATTGTTTATTTACATTATTTTTATTGTAAATACCTTTAAAATTCATGTTAAAAAATGACGCAATCTACGTAGAGTCATGTGTTTATCGTTACAGTACTTACGTTTATATCCAATTATGGAAGAAATAAATAGTATTTTTTTTGCTTCATGCTGTATCCCGCATACAACAGGGTAGGCCGAGGGAACCTAGTGTTAAGACACTCCGTTCCTCATTTTCCACCGAATTCTGGAGGCATTGGGTGTTGAGTGGCGAAATCGACACGAGGGCGATGGAATGTAAATATTAAATATTTTATGTTGTCAAGGGGGAATCGAACCCACAACCTGTCGTGTTCATGGTCACACGCTTGTGCCCTAGCACCACGACTGTAATATTATACAAATCTTATATGATTTAATAATAGTTCGTCGGTTTGTTAATCTGTATGACACAGAGCGTTAGTCAGCAACCTCCTTACGTATAAATAACGTATATCCGAATCAATTATACACGAAGTGCAATAGAAAAATGGTTTATTTTTATTTAAAGGCCAAACATGCCGATGTGAGATTTTATCTGTTTGATAAGTGTAGTTGAAGGCTTTTTTCTATATTAGACTGGCTAAATGTGGTTGTGTTTTGCAATCATTCATATAGTCATAATAATTATTGTTTGAGAATAAATTATTAAAATAAGATGAATTTGATGTAAAAGTTTTTGTATTTATTTAATGAAAAATTCTTCCAACTAGTTTTTGTAAATACTTGGAGGAGTTTTAATTAACTAAATTGTATATTTTAAAGAAATTAAACTTTATATTCAATTTTAGGTACCTACTTTACTTTTAAAATCCATAATGAGTCACTCGGTTATTCACTTTTAAACTGTTCATATTGCCTTCATGGTAGCGGAACTCAATGCTATACTTTGTTTAGACATAATAAGAAAACAATTACAAATACATCACCAAATACAATATATCATGTAATTACCTTTGGGGTCTTAAAACAAGCGAGAAGTAATGTAGGCACTTTACACCTTTATAACCAATCTACATTACCATTGTGATCATCATTATCATTATGACAATGGTGATGGCCAATGTCATCAACAATAAAAAAGTACGTGATGTCAAAACGAAAAATTAATAATAAATGAATCACCTTCACGCGCACAGCAGGGCAGGCAGAGTGCTAGTGCTAAAACACTCCGTTTCCCACTTCCAATTTTAGTGACATTGCGTCGCACTTTATCTATCAAAGCATGAAAATGAAAATAATTTAAATATATCTACCATTATATTCACGAGCATGGCACCCAAAACCATCAAACGCTGTCACATTGTGCCACGACCGCCTCTCCGTAAAATATTATAATATAAAATATGTAAATCCTCTTAGAATTCTATTTGCAATATTGCTTTATAAATAAATAACTTTAAAATATTAATAAAGACGAAATAGACATTTTAAGAAGCTATAAATCACCGACCAGTTAATTATGTTGCAAATTACATTTCCAGTATGCCTATATATATATAGATTAAGATGTTGCATAATAGTTGTAATAAATTAATTATTTTAAACACATTTGCATATAAAGCAAAATATAAAATGTATATACGTACATATCCTTAATAGCTTTCGATAAGCTAGCTTCCTTTACAAATCGTTGTAGAGAGCAATAAGAAAAAAATATTTTTTTTATGTTCACATTTCCAGCCAATATTTATTTTTCTGAAATATGTAAAGTTTAATATTTTATTCTTCTATTGACGCGTTCATTGTGCCTACCTTATTATATTGTTTATTTTGTTAGCTTCACGCAGATTTTTCGAGACACTGCGTAGTGAGTGACGAAACTTAACGCCTCGCTTTACCTTGTTACCAGAGCGATGAAAACATATTTTTTTCAAGACATTGCTTCAAGTTTAAATCGAACTCGCAAGAAAATGAAAAGACAGCCTGATATTTTTTATATTCCATACTAAGTTAAGCTAATACTCAAAAATATTATGTTTTCTATTTACATATTGATTGGCAAGCTTCATTCACCATGTGTTGGAGTGTTGCCGGTTTCGGCAGCTTTCAACGGCTGTTGAAATATAATAAAGGTGCCAAAACTTGCGCTTTGAGGAATCCAAATACTAATTTAAATTTAAACGCCGGTATTTAATGTATGAAAATATTTTATATGTAACTAATGTTGTTACAGTCGCGAATGACTTATGGATCAATTCAATATGTTAATTCCTTTAATATTAATATAATATTTTTAAGTAGACGCCAGTCATGCCGCAGGGGTACAAAGTGTGACTGTAAAACCAACTGGTTGTTGTTTCGATTCACACTCGAGGAGATGAAATATTTACTTAAATTTATATTTCAATTTCTTCGCTCTGGTGTCGAGGTAAAACGCGGCGTGACGCGCGGCGCGTTCTGCCACTCAACACACAATGCCTCTAGAATTTGGCAGGAAGTGGGGTACGGAGGGTTTTAACACTAGATTCCCTCTGCCTATCCTGCTGTGTGCGGGATCCGGCGTGAAGCTGATTTGATTTATTTTTAAGCAAATGTGTAGACATGTGTATGTGGTTTGTAGTATTATTACCATTTTTTAAAATTACTTATATTTTATTGTATGCTAATTCATGAAAACATATAGGTAGCAATTAATGGTACGAGAGTGAGAAAGAATAAGAGCGAGAACTTCGGGATTTACTAAAGCGCGGTCGATTAATATACTCGGTTAAGTATTTCCACTATATATGAGCCCAACATATATGGCCATCCGTCTAAGATAAAATTCTCGAGCTCAGAAGCGAGTGTCAGAATAAGATAGAGTGGGTTAGTTACATCCTAAATCGTGAATATTCGGGTAATGTAAAGAAGGGGGAAGACTACAAAGTTGTAAATAAAAACTTTATCTCGACATTCTCGAGCGTGGCTAATTTTTTTTTATTTTGAAGGGAATAATTCAAGGATTACGTAAAATATACAATCTGACGAATTCCACAAGCCGAAGTAAGCAAAATTGATCGATAAAGCTTAATATAGCTACAGGTTGCCTATTTTCCTCTCTCCGTCTTTCTGTTCTTCTCTCACTCTTTATCTATCTATAACTCTCTTACTTATCGATGAAGATAATTTTAAAAAATAATAAAAAAATCGAAATTTTTGAAAAGATTTTCAAAATGGGGTAAAGTGGGGTGAGCAGCTATAGATATAGCTGATCCCCACCCATCCACTCAATCACCCCACCAATCAAGACTTGTATTATATCATATTTTTTTCTTGTTATCAGCTAAGTTTCGCAACTCAATAGGTTTCTATGAAGCTCGAGTAAATCCCGATTTAGCATCGTCGGCTCCCGTACTATAACTTAAACTTACACTGTACACTAAATGATACGTTAATTCCGTTACCATAGCAACGCAAAACAAGCAAACAATACAATACTGACGTGTAGTGAAAGTGTTTGATCATTTAACAATAAAGGCAAATAACCTTAACCATTAAAAGATCCGTTTCACTGCAGAGCACACACTCTTTGTGTAATCATCATGGATCTTAATATTATGGATAAGCTCCGCATTCTCAAAATCGACACTGAGTTACGACCAGATATCAAAATGAAGCCACTGAGCCGGTACTACTTTACAACTTCTACGAATCCAGGCGAACAGTTCTTTGTGTTCGCGTCGGCGGCGGCGTGGCTCATTCGCAAAACCGGTAAGACTTTCGATCAACCTAACGAAGAGGACGACCCGAATTCTACAATCGCATCTATTCTTGATGTATTACGAGACAAGGATATTAATGTTGACTTTTCGTCACACAAATTGAAGCAAGGATACGGTGATCAAGTGTGTTTCATATTAAATGCTTTAGCGGATGAAGCGCTTAAACACGAAAATTTCGAGTGGCAGCAGCCAATAACAAATGTACCTGACGAGGATCAATCACCAGATGACGTCGATCAAGTTGAAGACGAGACTGAAATAATTTTGGACAAAGTTGAAGAAGAAATGGCGATATATTCGGAAGAATCAGAAGGTGAATTTCTTGAAAAAGACGAAAAAGAGATAAGTACTAGTAAAATTCATGATTTCGAGGCTTGGAAGCTTGAATTGGAAAGAGTAGCCCCAGCGTTAAGATTGAAAATCTCTGCAGACGGTCGAGACTGGCGGGCGAGGCACGCTCAAATGAGATCTTACAAAGAGGAACTATACGATAGATTCAAAACTACTGGCACGCAATTAAACAAATTACATAACAACATAAATTCTGTGATGGACAAAATAACAGCAAGAGAAAACGTTTTAAACGAGCAATTTGAGCCTTTGGTACGACAATATGGATCTCTTTTAGATGAATTGAGTAAAGTGACCAACGAATATAAAGATGTGAGTGTGGGGGTTACAGAAAGGCAGGAAATATTAAACGAATTGACTAGTAAAGTGGAAATGATAAAACAAAGAACAGAATCTAGAGGATCATCCATGAACGATAATTCTCCTTTAGTGACTGCTAAAAAAGCTGTAGAGACGCTAAAGAAGGATATTCAGGAACTTGATTTCCAAATAATCATCCTCCTTTGGCTTCTGATATCGAAAGAGAATCCTAAAAGCAATAATTATTTGACTACTGCTGAATCTAGAATTGCTAGTTCAGAGGTTTATTAATTTACTCACTGTCACTTTTTAGAAAATATAAACGTTGAAATTTTTAAATGCTTAAACGTAACCCGATGAGAACGTATGGCTTAGTTGGCCGGAGCGCTTGGACGGTTTCCAAGAGGCGAGGTTCGAATTTTTATATGTTTTAAAAAAATATTTATCTATCCTAAGTGTCTAATAACACCAAAACTGAAAAAAAATACTTACCATTTCAAATTTACACATGTAGTTCGAAGGCATCGACCACATATCTGCTTTTGGAAAATACTTACATAATTATAGAAGTTGATGTGTATAATAAAACAGTTAGTAATTATAGAACTCGATATAATAGTTGCGGAATTAAATACCTTTACGAAGATAAGGTAAGTAATACAAGGTACAAGATCTTCATACAAAACTGTTTCTTCATTTTGCATGTACCAATTAATAATTTGTTAAGAGTCTCAAGTGCGAAGACAGTGGGAAATAAAGTGAATTAAAAAAATATAATACTTATAATAATTACTACAATATAAATATTATTATTATTTAGTCAGGCAATAACATCATATGTAAATAAAACTAATAAGAACTTGTAAAAAAGATTTATTGGTTGTGACAAATAAAGAAGCGTGTGATAAAATATAGGATACTATACTATTTTGTCATAAATAAATATAAAAATATTTATTTATTAATAAAATGATTCTAGGCAAGACATTTTTTTAATCACTCTTTAATAAATTTTTACAAACTTTGTAGATAATATAAAGCATATTGTCTACAAAGTTACTAAAAAGTTATTGACTTCATTCCTTTCTGGCAATATAAAACTAAAACGTAAGTATATTTGGTATAATTATAAGGAACATACAATGAACAGAAAAAAACGTATATAGAGTGAGAAAGAGTATTACTGCGAATATACTATTTGAGATCGTTAGAATTTTGATCTAATTACTTTGATATAATATTTTTAGAAGAGAAAACAAATTAAAGCTTAATAGGTTATATTTAACTATCACATTTACAAAATTAAAAAAATATATACCCTAGAAATCACAAAAACACAGCAGAAACAATGACTAAAATTAATGCTATTATCATTTAAACAAAATTAAATATAAATATATGTTATTTCCTATATACTTGAAGTTTATTTTATTTATCTTCATTGTTTTTCTTCCCATACAAAATTATGTAAAGCAGTTGGATATATAAATTTTATTTTCAATCAAAATGTATTTGTGTTAATAATACTACACTAGACGTAGTGCAGATAACTAGATAAGCTGCCCATATAAATGATTATAAAGTAATAATAAAAAAATACTTTAAATTGATCTATAAAATTACAAAAACTTCTATTTTGCGTAAATTACATACATTGTCATATAAATTCAGTATATAATTGCTGCAGAGTAAGCAATGTGAGTTTGAGAACTTTGTGTTACGACACTCCGTTTGCAATAAGATATTCCGTTTCTCGATTTAAGCCGAATTCTGGAAGCATTGCGAATATTTTTATCGAATTAATAGACTAGGCCTTCACGGTATACCCGCTTTTCAATCCTCATAATACAATAAAGTTCGAGATATTGCATGTTGAGTGGCGTATGCGGACTCAACGCCGCGAAACTAAAGTAAATAATTAATTTGGCTTTTTTTTTCAAATTTCATTTTAAACCCTTATTTAGAAAACGTATAAAAATTTTTTTTGAACGTAGCGGGACTCGAACCCGC
>DWAN01006171.1:0-10658 GCA_018230445.1 Heliconius hewitsoni | reverse complement strand
TTTTTTAAACAATTGGAAAATGCGGGTTACATTAAGGTTTCAATAATTTTCACATTAGTAATCTTAAGTACTTTGCGAACGTAGGTACATTACACGAATAATTCAATAGTTAAAGCGGGCGAAGCCGCGAGCAGGTCGCTAGTACTTAATAAGATATTATATACATACCATATCCATAAGCTGCTAAGCCGAGGGTGGCCATTGAATCAAGGAAACATGCGGCAAGCCTTCCAAGCCCTCCATTTCCAAGTCCAGCATCCTCTTCCAGTTCCTCTAATTCTTCTATATCAAGGCCAAGTTGATAAAGAGCTTCATCAACAGTACCTTGAATACCAAGGTTAATCATAGTGTTCTGGAGAGACCTGCCCATATAGTACTCCAGTGAAAGGTAATATACCCTCTGAAATATAAGCTTGTATATTATTATGTTATTAGCTTAAAACTGTTTCTTGTATATAGTAGGGTCAGCAGAAGGAATTTTGGGTTTAAGATATTCCATTCCCCATGCATAGTCCAGCTGTTGAGACATGTCTGTTGATTTTGAAACTTTGTGTTGTCTTGTTACCAAAGTAACATAATAAAAAATCACTATGTGGGAGCAAGACTGTGACTATGCACCGCAATGACCTTTATGTATAATTTATTATAATTACTATAATAAAAATAAATTATATTCATAATTATAGGTTTGTTTATGCTAAGATTAATATTTATAATAAGATATTATTATTAATCGTAGTTTCCGTGCAAAGTTTAACGTGGCTTCTGATTTAGAAGAGCATATGTAGATAAATAGAAAATAGATTTTTGTGAATAGAAATTAATTGATTTTAAAAGAAAATAAACTCAAGTGCAAAAAATTATACATAAAAAAATTGGTATGATTTTATTATAAGTGCAGATTAACAATATAAGTTGAAAATTAATATTCATTTGTTTACTATTAACATAAAGTTGATCTAATATTATAGCTAAATTACTATATTAAAGATTAATCCAACAGAATTTGATGAAATTTTGTTGTATCATTACCTTGTTGAACATGTATATTGATATACATGTTCAAAGAAAGCCAATAAATAAAATGTAGATATTATAATATAAGAATTATTCTAAATGGGTTGATGAACACATAACCTTCACAGCCCCTCAAGTGGCATTAAAATAGTCTTTTTACTATTTGGTACCAGCATTGCCAGATTTTTTCTTGGTGAAAGTGGGATTTTTTTATATTTTAAGTAAAAAAAGTGGGATATTTTTGTTATTTATTGATTTATTTGAGTTTAAATGAAGCTTTCAATAAAATAAAATGTTTTAATGGCAAATGCTTTAACAATATTTTCTTGGTTTACCATATGTAAGGCAGTTAAATCTTCAAACTAATTATATGTAGCTTACAAATATAACTAATTAGAATCTTAAGGTAATAAAAATATTTCATACAGTATGTGGAATAATCCATTAAAAGTGGGATTTTGCCTGTCTCAATCAGGACATTTAATCGGGGCATTGGCAAAGATCTCTGGTGCATACATTTTTATTGGGTTCATTCATGGAAAAAAGTCAAAGCCTTCAATTATTTTCAGCTTCTTTTTAATATTTACTTTTATAATATTTAAAAAAAAATACATTTTGACCTCATAGCTTTATAATCATTAGATAATGTACTCACCTCTTACAACACACAACATTTCAAATCAAATCAAATATACAACACACAACATAGCAATAGTTAATAAGGTTTTAATTTAAAAAGGTTTACCTTTGGATCTTTTTCATAATAAAACTGCTGTGTTCGTATCCAACGAGAGACAAGGTGGTCGCGTACTGTGTGGGCCAAGGCAAAATAATAGTCTCTAGGGGTCGCAACATTTCTATCTTTTACCAAAGTATAATGTACATGCCGATTAAATGCCTTCTTCACCTCACCTACATTTTCCACGGCTACTATACCCCGGACGGATATTTGCTTTCGTTTCTCAGAGTCCGTTTGTACGCTCATTTTCACAGATTTTCTTTATAATGAGAAACAGTCTTGTACAGCTGCCAAACCCTGACTGAATAATTATACCGCGATATCGGTCACCTTGAGAAGGTCAAACATATAAGTATTAAGCTCGACAGATAGTTATAAAAGTACTTCTTTTATATATTGAATAAATGTTTATGCTTTCTATGTCAATTAGTATACTACATCAAGTTTTAAAGTTTTTAGAACAATATTTAATAACGGTTAATTTAAAATTGAGAGAGAAATCTAAAATCTCACCGGTATAATTATTGGTGGGTACAGCAAAAAACACAATAACAAAATCTTTAGCGTAAAGTCACTGTCACGTTGTTGTCAATGTCAGCCGTCACAAACTAATTTTTGGAAATACACACAGATAAGAATTAATAATAGTAAAGATACGTTTTATGTTTAAAATTAGCTTTAATATCTTTAGCTTTTTTTACAGATATTTAAATAAAAAATATAATATTCAATACCGTAATCTATTATTATTTATAGAGAATAAATTATACGTTGAAATTTATGCAAAAATGTGTGCTTTGCGCTTTATTTCGCATATAACATAATAAGCAGAGGGAATTGGGAATATTAGTCTGAAGTTGGGAACGCCGTAGTTTGTCTTTCTAGAGCAGGGGTTCCCAATCTTTTCTTGATCAAGAACCACCTTTATATCATTCTTGGTAGCAGGGATCACTAGGACCTACACCTACTTGAGGTATAAAAACATGAATTGTTATAATCAAACAGAAATTTCGCCTCACCATCCCCACTCATAAAACTTAAATCGTTCGCGGACCACATTTAGGCTTCTGCGGACCACTGGTTGGGAATCAGTATTCTAGAGCAAGAAAATGAAATTCATTCTATTTTTAGTAATATATTTTCAAATTTAACAGTTAATTACATACTTTTTTTACCTTCACGCTGTATCCCGCACATGACGGGGTAGGCAGAGACTACCTGTGAAACTAGTTTTAAGACTTCCGTTCCTCATTTTCCATTGATTTCATCGATTTCTGGAAGTATTGTGTTTTGAATGGCGGGATTTGATACCGCGTTTAACCACGTTACCAGATCGTGGAGAGAAAATATTATCTTATTTCATTTCCTCGAATAAAATCCACAGCCTGTCGCGTTTACAGTCCATGCTTGTGCGACTGTGTCATGACTGACCTTAAATTATTTACATCATTTATTTACTTAAATTTATGTAAAATAAAATTAAAACAAAAAGGAAGGTATATAGATAACGTATAATAGAAATAAACTACATTCGAATGTTTGTTATACTTTAAGAACATTGACCAGTAAACATCACAGCGAAACTTAGCGTTCATTTTCTTATTTATATAGCATATTGTAACATTTTATTATCATGAACAAATTACATATTTTTAGATTTCAGTATACTTATTTAACTACACATTTTGATAAGATATGAGTTCATGATATATATTCAACTCAAAGTGTGCTTTAGTAAATGAAGTAATTATTATTAATAAACTGCAATATACAAACATCTTATGCATTTTTCCACTTAACTGTAATAATATATACAAATAGCCATATAACAATGTGTAGAATATTTAATTTAACATTAGGCTTAACTCTATGTTATTAAAATATAATTAATAGAAATGGATATATTTGAGTTGCTTTATTGACTATACTTTAACCAAAAAATATAATTGAATCTAAATATTAGAAATATCAATGAAAGTACATTTACCAAAAGAAATAAATGCATTTAAATATTCTTAAAAATAAAATCCCATTAACAAATAGTATATAAAAATAAAATCTAAAAATAAACTTAACAATATTGTCGATATTCGCGTATGCATTTGATTGTTTCTACGACTTATTTTTAAAATAGTTATAACTCATTTCGTAATTATTTAAAGCAAAATATATATGCATTCTGAATGTTTAGTACGAAAACATAAATCGTGGAAATCTTCAATATCTAAATTGAGAAAAACTCTGACTGGACGGAGATAAAATCGCTAATGAAGCATATTCATACATATGAAGTTGTTTACTTAATTTTAAATAAGGTAAAATAATGTGTAATGGCTTTGATTTATAACAAATTAATGATATAAATTTAAACATTTTTTTGCGTTTGTTATATAAACAATCGAATACCACTTAAATTTAAAAAAAACAAACAGTAATAATGAAATTCATTCTCCACTAACATCCGTTCTTCGTTTTATTGATATGTTCAAGAAAAAAAAAAAGTAACAGAAGATATAAAATGAAAATCGCTTCTGATGCTATTTTATTTGCTTTTGAATGTTATTGCTAAGATACTTTAAGTCTGTCAAAGTCGCCTTAATAATACCTTGTGGTAATTTTACATTATTAATAAAGAAAATTCATTTATTCGACATGACTAATTGTAAACGAATACCAACCGGCACCCAATCACCCCCACTCCTACGCCTATGTTTTACTAGGTTTCCTTCGATCAAATTACATAATTCATGGTGAGCATGGTATTTCTGTTGGAGGGGAAGTACTATACGGGCATATATATATTTGTTCGGGGTACAAGTCTCCTCGGACGCGTATAGCGCGCACTCCGGCGGCAGCGGCGCGATACTCCATCTCTCCTATAAGTATGTCGTTTGCGTACACGGACCATTCGGTAGTTCCTCGCATTATTCGGAACATTGTCTGTCGGATAAATTAGATATGACTTAGAAAATAACGGAAACTGCATTTGCAAATCCGTTAACTACTAATTCTGACATTAGCGTGCACTAGCGCGCAGTCAAACAGATAAAACTTTTAAAAATAATTATTTTAGGACATGACATGGGCAAATGTTTCCAATAATAGTTTTTCACTTATTATATTTTCCATGTGCGGCGACAAGATATTATTTTTATTATATGTAGGTATAAATTTGACAGATCAGGCGTGGCGCAGGGGCACAGGCGTATGACTGTAAGCGCGTCAAGATGTGAGTTCGATTCCCATTAGAGGAAATTAAATATTTATTACCAAAGACCTCTACCAATTTAACATCTTAGACAAAAAGTCTCAGGGCAAAATGAATTTCCCGTACTACATACGAATAGACGGTTACCTCAGTGCCGGGTATTAGCTTGGCGGTGCGCTGTCTCCGCTCCTGCCCCCAGGCGCCGAGCCACGCGTTGAGCACGACCAGCTGCCGCGCCAGCTGCGACTCCACGTGCGCGCGCACGTTCACGTGCACGTGGACGTTGGGCCGCGGCCACTCGCGCGCCTCGTCCATCAGGTCTAGCGCGAACGAGTGCAGCAGGGGGCGCAGTCTGAATATATAATGTTGTGAGTAGGTATACTTATGTAGTTCATATGACCCATGACACATTCTAGATCTACCAAGCATCCCCGACCGCAGATACAATATGTTAAACAAAACCATGAAAGTTAATCATCATCGATAGATTAACTATCTAACGAGAACATATTTTTTCAATTTAAACAAGTAATTCCAAAGATTAGAGCGTATAACAAACAAACACATCAGCTTTATATTATAAGTGTAAAAGAATAACATATTGTGCAATTCACTTGCACAGAAATACCTAAGATGTGAATGCTACATATTTAACCTACAGTATTATCGCTTACTTGCTAATTAGGTACGATATACATAATAAATAGCATCCAGTTATTTTATACTTATTGCAACACACAACATATAGCCGCGATTCTCTTGAATACAGTAGGGTAGTCGCGAATATATAAAATATTTAAATTCACACTGTTAAAAATATTGTATTGTACACGTGTTTTTTTAGTTTTAATTCACTCCTAAGGGTGCAAAGAACCGCGCGAAGCTGCGCGCTTCCAAGAGAGGAGAGAGGGTCGTAACACGGTCATGGATAAGAAGTGGTGAGGCTAAACTAGTATTGCCAAGCAATTGGAATTATATTGACATGCTAACTGCTAACTGTGTTATTTATTTATTTTGTGTCACTCAACAAATTATATTCAACGTTATTAATGGCATATTAGTTGTATAAGCTGTGTGTATAATGAAATCAGGGGGTGCGACAGTTTAATCTAGAGGTGGTTACTAAGACGTGCATTTGCAATCTGTATAAATTAGTATTAGGTTTAGTAAAAGACCGAGTGACGATCGGGCCATAAGGAGAGGTTAGTGGCCACTAACTAGGGACTAGCCGTGTAGATTGTTTAGACGCACCTATATGCTAGCAGTTACGTTACGCGTTACGCAACGTATCTATCCACATATTGATATACTTATGAACAACTCTATATATAATTATATATAGAGTTGTTCAAAATTATTTGGATAGTGGTCCAATATGAGAAAAATAAGGTATTCAGCGATACTCAATACCAGATTTCAATTTATTAATCAACCAAAATCTTCTTTGCGTAAAAGCAACAAATGTATAAATACCCAGTGTTCAATTTCAAAAGTACGATAAGAAAAGCTATTTAAAACGCAATAAATGGAAACTTGATAATCTTAAGGAAAATAATTAACTATTACTTAGTAGAAGGTGATTAAATAACAAGCGACAGACCTGCCATAAATTACAATTTGATATCCTTCCGGAATTCCGTTTGGTAGTGCTGCTACAATATGCGGCCGCCAGCTCGGCTCATTTTCGGCTATTCCAGAGAAACATGATCTCGTCGGCACCTGTAAGCAAACCGTAACATATTATAATATATTGATAAGAGAAAAAAATACCTTTTGCAGACCGTTAACAAGGTGCTCACAGCACTTGTTAACGTTATGCAACGAGCTTTTTCTCAAGAACTCGTCCAGTTTGACCTGGAACAAAAACGCAAAGAAAGACAAAAATTCTACTATACATCGAAAACGTAAATATCTGAAGTTTCATTATGATATGATAGATATCAAAGAAAATAAAGTACATACTACATATGTACAAAAATAAAATGTTCCGCTCGCAACTTTGGTCTCGAACACTGCACAGTTACGCTGTAATTTTTCGTAATGGTGGGTAAGCGCACAAAAATACGTTTGTATTTATAGCAAATCATATGCTTGTACATAAGGCATTGGATGCATTTTTAATGCATCCATTGCATATGTAAGGAAGAAGGAGAAAGTGAATATTGGATTAATTTTAATTACGTGCCTCAATAGCAGGAGATGTGAGTGTGGGATATATGTCAGTCGTTTGTATCTTTAACGCCGCGTCCCTTACGCCGGTCACTTGGATCCAATCCGCGTTGAACGCGCTCGGGTTCCTGTGCGCATAGCTGCAGTAATGTTCCCCGTCTACTGCCCATAATGTTTCTTTCTCGTCTACTAATATTTCTACAGTGAATTGTCGACCAGCTTTGAAAGGAAAGTGCCTGAAACGTAGGTTACCAAAATTAGATTTTTTTTAAATTTCACGCTGTGACACAGTACCAAGTGTGTACTAATTTTAATAAAAATGTCGCACTATAAAAAAAATATTACAGCAGTATCAGTGAATTATGAAAAGATCGTCTTATATATAAGTAAAGGAATGGTCTTGAATATAATAAATTGTATAGTTTAACTGGTTTTAGAGCTCTACATCAAATTATCTTCTAACTTTATCCACTCCTTGGAAATTTTCTGTATATGACATTAAGAGGAATATCAAGAAGACGAAAGTTAAAACATTCCATTTTCCATTTTCCGTCAAATTCTAGAGGCATTGCGTGTTAAGAAGCGGAACCCCACGCCAGGTCTTGCCTCAACACCAGAGAAGAAATGAAAATATCAATACAAGTAATAAGTATTTTTTAAGTGAAAACGAGAATTATGATATGAAAAATTAGGTAAAATTATTTACCTAAATGCAGTTGTCTCTTCCGAACCCCATTTGTCGTGTCGTTTAGTATTTCTTACAACATAGCACTGTGGAAGGCGCACATTGAAATGAACCGCAATGTCTGCACGCCCAGATTCCGCGTCTCCACATCCAATATTTATAGCAAACCTGAAAATATAGTAAAATAAAACTGATATTAATAATATATTTTGTAAAAAAACTGACAATTTTATTTAACGTATATAACATAAGTAAATCCCATACCACGGTAGATCATCACTGGGCGTTCCTGTGCATATGATATGAGATGCTATGGACAGAGGTTCCGTTAAATTTTGAGTAAATTTAACATCTCGCGCTTCCGACAGCTGGGTCTGTAAAGAAATAATAACTTTATTAAAAGATTTCATATCCAAATCAAAAATTAAATAGCGAATAAATCGTAAAATATTAAAATTAAACACCATACTAACGGGTATGGTGTTTAATTTTTACTTTGATATTAAAATTAAATTTATTTTATTATAGGTAGGCATAGGTACCTCTCATGATAAATACTAAGTGGAATAAATTTACTCTAACAACAATAAGGAAAATGTTTTGTTTAAAGATTTAATGTGGCTTAGTTCACATTATTATACGTTTTCTCATTATTTCTTATATGACATTTGACGTATGATTTTTATTTATACTATAGACTATTAGTTGCAAATTGCAATACATTTCTTCTACACGCACATAAATTCATTTTCACGCATAGCAAGCAGATGGGCAAAGAGAATCTAGTGCCAAGTGTCTTCGTTCTCCATTTGAAAATATTGGGTTGGAACGCCGCGCTTTGTCTCTTCGAGCAAAGAAATAAAAATAATTAATTCCATTAAGGATTGTTCAAACCTATAACACCGTTAACAGATGCCATCCCATTGCGCCACGATAGCCTCTAGAAGTCTAGACTAGATGGAGATACGTAGCAATTATTTAACACATGTTATACAAATGTTTATTAGTATTTAGTATAGAAAGGTCGACTATTCAACGTTAAAAGCATAGGTAACAGCAGTTATAATATTTGAATTATTAAAGCTAAGTATTTGATTATGCAGTGCACGTTAGGTATAGACAACAAATGTTGATTCACTCATGAGGTCATCCTCACGAAGTTATGGATTGTCTGTAATTGGTGCCAGGGTTAAGTGGTTACAGTGTGTAATAAGCCGAAATACTAAGATCAATTGTAATTTATTATAATATGTTTTTTGTTTTTAATAATTACAAATAGTATAGTTGCACTATAAGGTAAATTTTGTAGGAGTTGGTTTAACTGTATATTGTTAAATAAGTGGGTTTATGAGGTCGGTTTGGGTAAAACCTTGCGTGTGCCTTTCAATCAATATTAGTTTTAGTTAGGGGTGGAAATGTGGTTTATGACCGACATTCTATTCAAGGTTTCAACATAAGTTAGAAACTAGCATACCTAGCGACAAAAAATCTTACTGAATAAACTTAACATTGGATTATTTTAAATATTTTTAATTAAGCTTGTGCAGAATTGTAAAATGGTTACTTGCCTAGATGAATTACGAAACTGCTTTAGCAAGTACAACTATTTTATCGGGCCTATAAATAATATACGATCTTATAAGCCGCATTAGTCCGTAATGACATCAGTGACTTTTTTATATCTATTAGTAACCTTCAGGGTTAAAATTAAATATTTGACGACAGCAATCATGTATAGAATTTATGAATATTTTTTAATGTTAAAAAGTTATATATTATAAGTGCTAGGAGTGCAAAGAAACTTGCATTTTATTTACGTTTTGGTGTTAAACATTTAACATTCACTTGTTTTTTGTTACCGAAGTGATTGGTATTGTTTCTTCGCTATCACTACTATGCGGTGGTCGCGCGCGGCAAAAAAGACGACGACAAAACGCACCGCAACCACATTTGTTTTCGCAAACCATCACCACAATTTGGCAAGTTTCGCATACAAGCTCACCAGACGAGCATCAACACACAACTCAAAGCAACGGCACTGTGTTCACACGAAAATATCCGCTCAAATACTAAAACTACTATTAGCGAATCCCGTCACCGCCGTATTGCGTCCGCGGTCGCGTCGTGCTAGTCTGTACTGTGAGAAATGCAAGATATGATTCATGCTTTTTGTTATCGTATCAGTCTTAATGTAATAGTTAAACTTCGTATTTATTAACTGTTCATTATTATGTTCATTCAGAAAATGGTGTTTTAGTATGTGATAGGCGTAAATAACAGTTTATTTTAAATAATGAGTACTAAATACTTTTAAACAAGTTCGTGGGAAGGAAGATCTTATAAAATTGCAATAATGGGTATGCTTTCTTGAGTGGCGGAACTCGACGCCGCTCTTTGCCTCATTACCTTATTATTATAATACTGAAAACATTTCATTAATTCAAATTGGAATTAAAACAACAAAACAGAACATACAGTCGCACGCTTGTGCCTCAAAGGCCTCAAAATATCATGTGCATAACCAATTAATATGCTGTTGAAATTAAATTATTATCGTTTTGTATTAAAGATAATATTTTAATGTAAAAGTATTAATTTAGGGTTTAAAACGGCGAATTTAAAGACAATGTACCGACTTTGTCAATTCTATAAAAAAATAATTAGATTAGATATTTTGTTTTTAATTGTTTAGTAAGGGTACAAAAAAAATAGGTTTAGAGAATATTAATCTGTTATGATTTAGGTAAGTTAAATAATAAATAAGTAATAAGTATCAAATTATTAATTACTAGCGACCCGCTCGCGGCTTCGCCCGCTTTAATTACTGAATTATTTATATT
>DWAN01006170.1:0-10659 GCA_018230445.1 Heliconius hewitsoni | reverse complement strand
GATCCGGTCGAGTCTGCCCATGCGTGTTGCCATTACTGGCGACGTGACTCTACCAGTACCAGTACCAGGATGATCCTATTCTAGGCCGGGATCACACGGCATAATTCTATACTTAGATAGGTGTATCAAAATAATTATAATAATATAATCATCTTTTAAACATTTTTGCTTATGCCAATAGGTTTAATGGTAAATTCGACTTCCTCTTTCGATTATTCATAATTAAAGTCTACCTTAAAAATCATATCAAACAAAATATTATTGCAATTACTCCATCATACACAACGTATATTTTATAAATTCACAAAAGAAATACTTCAAATAAAAAGCAAATCCTTTGTAGATAGCTTGACTATGGCAAAATAACTTGCAAGAATCATTTCCTTGGTCTTTTCTACTTTTTCCCGTAACAAACGAAATTCTGAAAGCTATAACGTACAGGCAGGGTTCGTCCGACCCTTTACTTAAATCGTGTGGATCGACTTCACTAACATTTTATTTTGTTCGACGATTGCTCGAGTATACGTGACGTCTTGCGTTTGATGTAACAGTGGTTGGTAATACTATTGAAACTAGAGTTTATTTTCAAAACAGAAAATAAGATTATTTTTATTTAGGGCAAAGTCTGGTCATGTTCAAAACGTTACAAAAGGGCTCTTATGCATAAAGGCTGAATAGCATTGCGTGCATTGAAGCGTAATCGATGACTGTCCGACTAAATAAAAAAGCAATGTCATTTAAGCTGATGAAGTAAAAAAACTATGCAATTTTATTTTGGTAGATTTTCTCCAAAACTTAGCTGTCAATATTAATTGTCAAATAAAACAGCGAAAACGTAAACAAATAAACAAATAAAAAAATAAAGTACGCCTTAATAATTTATATTATATAGATATTCTAAAAGATATATCATTATAATACTTTAATTTTTAAAACATACAAACTTATGTAATGCGGGCTATTTTATAACTTTAAAGTCAAACTTATAAGTAATGATCGCAATATTGTGCTTATTACTATTTGAATATTTATATAGTGTAGAACCTTTCGAGAATGGATTGGCTCGTAAACCTCCCATGGGGTGGATGTCATGGGGCTATTACATGTGCGGTGTGAATTGCAAAAACGATACTGAGAAATGTCTCAAGTTAGTAACTTGTCATTTTTATTAAATTTGATGTTGTTACATTTTGTATATAATCAGATTGTGCTTCGAAAACTTATCAAAAGGAGCACCTATGAATATTATAATTTTACTGAGTGTTAATTTTTGTGAATAATAGTTAGGTACTTAACCTAACTGTTATTTAGAAAAACAAAAATGTTAATAAATTTTATATAAAGGTGGATATAAAAGTTTAGTTTGGGTTACCACATTATTTTTTGACAACCTTTCTATTTTTATTTTGCTATTAAATTAACAAAAAATGTACTTATCATAATAATTTATTTAATATAAAATGTAAAGAAAAATTGTAATGAGCAACTAATTACTAATTTTCTAGCGAAGAACTAATATTATCTGTAGCAGACAAATTCTATAATGAAGGTTACCAAGAAGCTGGATTTGAATATATAATTATAGATGACTGCTGGTCTGAAAAAGAAAGAGACTCAAATGGTCATCTTGTACCCGATAGGGAAAGGTTTCCACATGGCATGAAATATATAGCTGATTATGTAAGGAACATAATATTATTTAAAAAAAATAGTTTCATGCATCTTTTGCATTTAGTAGTTAAGAAGGACAAATCTTGAGAAGAATTGCTTAACATACTTACATTTCCCATTTTCCTCTCCAATTACAATATCATTTTGTTATTAAATATGAAGTGTAAAGACAACTTATTTTTAGTCTGAAATAATACTTTAAAAAATATTTTAAATTTTTTTATAGATTCATAAATTAGGTCTTAAATTCGGTATGTACACTAACATAGCAGATGTAACTTGCATGGGCTACCCGGGATCAAGAAATTATTTTGAAATTGACACTAAAACATTTGCAGAATGGGACATTGATTATTTGAAAGTGGATGGTTGTTTTGTTTCAGAAGATTATCTTAACATAGGTATTTAATCTTTTTGTTATGTAGTGTTTAAATATCTTATATTTATTTATAGATATTAATACCTATTTATTTTATTACCAACAAAGTTAATCTTTTTGTTTATTTAATTAATATCTTTTGATTTTAAAAAGTGGCCATTGTAGAACACACACATCCCACAGCAATGGTTATGGGATCAATTCCTACTTGGGAATTGCATTACTTTTAATATTTTTATTTCTTCAATCTAGTAACAAGACAAGGTGTGTCATGAAGCTCCATCAGTCAGCACTTTCTCAGTCTCAAAAATTCAGCCGAGAGTGGACAACAGAAGTGTCTTAATGGGTAATGGAGTATCTTAGCACAAGGTTCCCCAGTTTCCTCTACTTACCCTGCTATGTGATTAATAGTGTGAAACTAAAAAAAACTAAACTATGTTAATTAAGTTAATTATTTACAGCATATATAAAGCTAGGAAGTTATTTGAACGCAACAAACAGACCCATAGTATATTCTTGTAGCTGGCCTTATTACATAGAGTTTATACACCATAAAAAGGTAAGTGATCATAAACTTTTATGGAATAATAAATTTATATTATGTATAAATGGGGTATAGGAATTAAAACATAAAAATGAAAGCTTTAATGGATATATTTTTTATTAGATTATGTACTTGGATAAATTACTCCTAAATTATCTTTATAATATGTAAAATATATGTGTAGTATATTTAGCATATACCATTGTAGGCAGAGGGTACCTATTGTTAAGACACCTTCATTCCCATGCACTGTCAATTTTTGAGACATTGCGTGTCAAGCGGCGGAACTCAAGGCTGCGTTTTGTCTTGTTACTTAAGTCAGTGAAAATATTAAATAATTCATTACCTGAGTGGGAATAGAACCACGACATAATAATTATATTGATCATAATAATTTGAATATTTTCTAATCTATTATTATTATTAAAATTACAAATTACAGCCAGATTATAAAACAATATCTCAATATTGTAACATGTGGCGCAATTATCACGACGTGGTGACGTCGTGGCACGCCATTAAAGCCATTATACAGTATTTTCAAGCGTCTTATAACGATCTTTCTAAACACCATGGACCTGGAAAATGGAACGATCCAGATATGGTGAGAATATCGTTCTTTTTTCTTTTTGTAGTTTCACACTGTATCCCATACATAGCAGAATATGCAAAAGGAACTTAATGCTAAGTCCATTCCATTAATATTAAAATTATATTAAATTTGATTTTTACAGTGTTTCTGCCATTAAATATGAAAACTATCTTAATTTTAGATAAATATAAAAAGACATATTTATAGAAAACATTTCATCATCGCTAAAATTGATAAAAAGATGATTTAAATCATAGTTATTATTTATTTAAGTTCAATAATATTATTTACATCTATAAGTCCATAGATATTCTTTTTACTTAATATATTATATTAAGATCTATCAATCGTGACCCATAAAATAACCTTTTTTTGATTTCTTTACCTTTTATCTCATGCCTTCATGAATAGAATATAATTATTAACTTGACATTTTTTTTTATTTGACAGCTCATTTTTGGCGCAGGCTCGTTAACGGACAGTCAGAGCCGAGTTCACATAGCCGTGTACGCGATGCTGTCCGCGCCTTTGTTACTGTCCTGCGATATGAATAAAATATCTGCATACGAAAAGAAACTTTTGCTCAATTTAGATTTAATGGCGATTGCTCAAGATGATTTAGGGATTATGGCAAAACCATACAATGTATGTATTAGTGTTCTTTTTATAAGTCATATAAAATGAGCAGGATGGAACTTTGTTCAAATTTAGATTTCATTAGGTATAAATTATTGAAATTAAGTGAAAATTTTAAGAATAATTAAATTATTAATATATGCTTAGAATTGTATGTAATTAATTAAGAACTTATTAAAAAATAACTATTCAATAAATTAAGTAACCATAAAAAGCAAATATTCATAATATTTTTATTTTTTTTAAGTTCAACTCTACACTTAGGAATGAAAGAGAATGTATGAGAGAATGTTTTCAGAGAATGTATAAAAAAATTATATATAATATCGTTACACTGGTTAAAGGTTTGATTTAAAATTTTTATTTTATAAACGAAGTAAATAATCATATTTTTTTTGTTTCAGTTACAACATATAACACTGTGGGTAAAACCACATTTACCCAGAAAGGGAGATCGATATCATTCCGTCTCTTTCGCACTCGTTAATTTGCACGATCAAAATAGTTCTGTTTCATTCACTCCAGGAATATATGGGTTAAATTTTACCGATTATAGTGTTATGGTAAACTATTTTTTTTAATTATTTGATTGATATTAGATTTAAGCATAATATTTGACTGTAAACTTGACGGTTATTAGTTCGATTTATTTTCCTGTCCCAGGGTAAAGAAACAAAGCGCGCCGTTAAATTCTGCCATTTAAAACGCTATGTCTCGAATATTGAACAGTGCGTGGGACTAGAGTGTCTTAACACTAGGGTCACTCAGCCAACTTTTCCCTTATGAATTGTTATGAATTTAAATTCATTTCTTTGGTCTGGATAGATACACAAACTTCGGCTTATGGTACCATCACCCAACACCCAAAATTTTGAAAATATACAGAACACATGAAATTGTATCATAACACTACATTTACTTGACTACTAAATATTTCCAGTATCAGTAACAAGCAAGCCTTAATGGCTTGCTTGTTATTCCTCCTGCCCTTAAAATTTACTTTAATATATATTAAAGTGTATATACGAGTTTATTGGCTTTAACTTATTTTTATTAATTAAATCTTATATTTTGCAGGATATATTTAGTCAAAATATTATAAAAAATATATCATCCTCTAATATTTTGACAGTTCACATTCCAGCTGAAGGTACAAGACATTTTAAAAAGAGTTAAAATATATAAATAATTTTAATTGCGTTAATAATGTTATATTTTTTTTTCATTTCAGATGTGATATTATATACGTTATTTCCATTATAATTGTTTTAATACATCGCCATTCCTTGTAGTTAAAATATAATTTAGTAACACTGTCAAAGAAATATAATTTCACGAATGCAAGAGAGCACATACCAAGAGAAACATGTAAATTTTATATATACAAATATCTATAAATAAATTAATATTGTATAAATAATATTGAATTATTAGCTATTTTTTTTAAATTATTATAAATAAAAATAATTATTTATTGTAAGCTTCGTGTTTTATTTCCCTAAACATGCTATTACAATCAATAAAAAAAACTTATTTTTAAGTTTACTCCACAAACTAAATAATACATTCGCTACTCAGATCAAAATTGAGAGCGGTCTATAAATACAGGCCTTAGTATTTAAGACATAATTGAGAATTTAATATAGTTTACGAGATCCCATTAAACTATATCTTAAACACATTTCACAGCTTCTCGCCAAGTCCTTGTAGTGGCGGTGTGAGCCAAACGACTATCGTTAAAACGCTTAATTCTATAAAAAACAAGTTAAAAACACCTAAGTGTTATGTGCAGTTTTTTTATATAAAAGAAAATAGTTTCAAGAAATATTTGCGCATATATTTACTGAACATAAAAACGAAACGAAAATTCATTAAATTACTATTGATAACAAATGGAAACAATGATTTAACCTTACCCGAAATTTAACCCGAATCCTTGAGGTATCGCGTGTTGTGTGGCGGAAGTCAACGCCGCGCTTTGCCTCGTTACCAGAGTAGGAAAATGAAAATATTAAACAGTTAATTTCCTCGATTGAGGCCAGTCGTGGCGCAGAGGCACCAAGTGTGACTGTAAAATCGACTATTTGTCTGAACTCAATGGAGAACGGAGTGTCTTAACACTAGGTTCCCTTTGCCCTGTCCTACCCTGCTGTGTGCGGGATACAGCGTGAAACTGATTTGATTTGATTTATTTTTATTTTTTCAAATAGGAACCGAAATCACAACCTATCGCGTTTATAGTCGCCCCGCACTTTTGCCCCAACGCCACGACTGACCTCGACTCTAACAATACCTATAAGAATACCTTTAAATTATATACGAAGTATAACTACATATATACTTAGAATGCAAAACCCGCAACCAGTCCAAGCAGACAGTAGTTTCAGTCTGTGTGAACGATATAATTTTAGTTCAACAGGGTTATTTGAACTCCTGGCCTACCCCATAACCGCTCCATTAATGTTTCGTGTTTGCATACGTTCCTGATTGCGTTATTAGTTGCGAGGGCTGGGAACCCGGATTACTTCCGACGCTGTACACATCTTCTAATAATATATTATACTATTTATATATGTTTAGAGAACACAACGCAAATTATTATCTATCTATTTAAAAGCTTGTTTCATCAAAGGTTGGTTGATTTAATTATGTTTCCATTTAATGTTTTGTGTTTATTTACTCCCTCTAAAATCATTTAAGTAGGTGTACCTATTAAGTAAACGTATACAAATTTGAACGTAGCGTAGATTTGAAGCCGCACCTCTTTGGAAACGTCCAAAGTCCGTCCGTCCGTTATAGACGGTTTCCAATTAAAAATAAGTGTACCTACATTCGATTCAAATCTATGCTTATAATAAAATCGTAACTGATCTATGTGTATACATGGAATATATATTCTGCTATATAGCAGCGCATTTATTAATGTAATAGAAAACAACAATTTTTATATTTTTTTGTTTGTCTGTGCATTTGTTCACGCTTAATTTAAAAGCAGTTTTTACTATTATATTCTGGCAAGCTGCCATTAACATTTAGTGTTAGTTTTATTACAAAATGGACATAATTTGAAAATATTTTTTATATCTGCTTATAAAATCTATATGTAACTTATAAAGGGCAAAACTCAAAATTGTAAAGCATTTTCTGTGGCCAGAGATTCAATTTTAGGGCTCCATACCTTAAATTTTTGAAAAGAGCCCTCGGTGGGCGACCCCGACTCGGACTTGGACGGTTTTTTGTATAAACTTTATATTTTTTTAAACTTTCGTTTTCAGAAAACCTGTACATAACATCGTTAGAAAACAGTTATGAACTAACTGCATTTTGAATATAACAACTTATAAAATATATTTATTAAACATTATATTTAATTTACACTATTCCAAATCATTTTATAACATCAGCATTATTAAAAGGGTAGGTACTGTTGATCTCCGTAAACAATATTTATTATATTTTATCTTCTACACAAGTCACAAAAACGTGACTTTTATCCAAAAACGACGCGGCGGTATTCATATAATTGCGCCTGGCCACTTTCCAACAACCTATTTAAATGTTCTCATTTGTGCCTAAGTTACTAGACTATATAGAACACTAGATGCCCTCAATGGATGGGTCAAGTCTGGCCTCAAATATCAATCGTGCTTAAGATTTATCTTAATGTTACAAATGGCTGAATGTTTAATTATCTTAAATTTCTTTCCTATTTTGTATTGTTAGTTGGTATTAAGCTCAAATATTATTATAGAATACTGAATGTGTAGACTTCATAACAAAAAAATGTAGTAATAAAGACATATTTTCTAAACTTCTAAATTTAACATTTAACCGAATCAAGTTAGTTAAAAAGATAATGCTTAAGGTTTTTATACCTTTTAAATTTGTATTTACATTTTTCACATATTTTATAAAATATTTTTTTTTGCATCCATCACCTTAGTTAAGTTAATGTTTTTGAACGAACAAAAATAGAAAAAACTTATCTTCCGATAAGAAACTGAAGTTAAACGTAGTACATATTTTTTACTAAACTCAGAAGATTCTAAGCCCAATATAGTGCGAAAGACAGTACATACACGTATCTATTAGATATACCTTCACAAATTTAATTCACTAATATACTGTATAAAATAAGGTTTATACGAAGTGATAGTAATGTCCACTACAGAAGCTATTCACGTCAAATTCATTCAAAGATTAATATTATCTGAACATGTGATAAAAACTATTTTCAACGGAAAACAACTTTAATATCTGGTGGATGGACGTTGTAAAAAGAAGAACCGTTAAGCCTCCTCGATCATACTTTAGGTCTCGTACAAACGTGGGGATTTATATCGAATATATTATACTTTTGTAGTTTTATTTATTACAATTTTTCATTATAATTTTTTGAGATAAGACGGCGTTGAGTTACGTCACTCAATATACTATGTGGCGACGAAAATTTGACGGTTCCTTCCTGCATAGCCTACGACGTTGTGCAGGAAATCGTGAATCTTCGAGACTTAAACTAAATATAAATGAATTATATTTTTTATGAAGTTATAAATTTTTTAAGGCATCCATTTTCAGAGAGAACAATTCCTGATTCAATTATTATTTCCTCCATTGCTTATAATTTATTTGATAAAGTTTATCATTATTGTTTACTGGTCATCCTAAAGACATTGCGATGGATGGAATTCAATAGAGCATTTAGTTTTGACTATAAATATAATCTAACCTTCCGGTTTTAAAGATATAAATTAAGGTTTTTTAAGCTTTTTCAACAATTATTATAGGCATGTAATTGATAAAAAAGTACACGTAAAAAGGAATTATTTATTCATTTTGATTATCATTGGTCACAGTTAGTGATGAAATATGAAAAAGAAACTTTTTTTATATTCGTAATATGTACAATATCCATACATACATTGGTTACGTTTGTAAAGAGCTTTAAAAACTTAACGGCGTGAGGGCTGTCTGCTTCGCGTGAGAGGAAGTATGGGATAGATCGCTTTTCAAATTCCGCTCGGTACAACAACCAATATAAATTCTTTCTTATTCACGTTAAAACGAGATATCTAGATTAAGCTGCAGTATTCTCTTCTGATAGTGGATATTTTGCCTATCATTTTATAAAATGTTGAATGGCATTCAATTTAATAATAAAATTACGCAAAAAATATGAAATATAATATTTTATTAAATTTGTAAATAAAATTTTCATATTAATTAGTGTGTATAGATTATTAAATCAAATCAAATCAAAAAAAAATCTAGATTCATTTTGTAAAAGTCAATATAGGGATTTGTTGTGTTAGGATAATCCCTAGATTATGAACGTCATAACACGTTCCTGAAAAGCTCAAATCGAGCTTATGGTGGCTTAGGGCAGGGTGCATTTTTTTTAAACATGTTAATTTTTTTTCATTGTTTCGATTTTGAAATTATAGTCTAACATAATTGACTAAACACAGCAGGGACGCGAGCGTTCGACTGTAAACGCGACTGTTGTGGGTTCGTTTCCCCCTTGGGGGAATGAAACATTTAATATTTTTGTTTCGCAGTAATAACTAGGTTTGCCTCGTTACCAGAGCGAGAAAATTTAATGCTTTGGCGTAGCGTTGAGTTTAACCACCCAAAGCGCATTACCTGAGGAATGGATTTTGCAAAAATGTCATTCCCTCTGTCTACCCTGCTGTGTGCGGGATACAGCGTGAAGCTAATTTAATTTTTTAATTTTTATAATATAATATGTTGTTACTAGACCAAAAATATTCTATCATTTTCTAGATACGATAGTTATATCAAATCACATTACACAGCGGTCGTTAAAGGGCAAACGTGAACAAATAACGTCTAACACACCATTACAGAGTTCAGTCAATGTGAGAAAATGGCAGTCTGACTAGGGCACGAGCATATACCAAATTAGTACCTACATACTGTACTGTCGTCAACTAAATTTATTCTCTTGTATAAGCTTTCCTAGAATACTGATACGTTCAGTTAGTATGAAATAACAAACATTTTCTTATTATGTTGTTTAGTTTCAAACAGGGTAGGCAGAGGGAACCTAGCGTCAAGGTACTTCTTCTCCTATGCTCCACCTAATTTTTGGAACATTGCTTGCGTTTTGAGTGGCGGATCTTAATACCGAGCTCTGTCTTCTTACCACAGCGTCTTAAATCTAAAACGTAAATACATATACCAAGGATATTTTTTTAAATTTATTTTGGGGAAGTGATATTATAAAAGTTACTTCATCATTTTCACATCTGTTATAAGTACATTGAGATTGTTAAGGTAATGTCGTGTTTTATGTGTTTGATAAACGAATATACTGTTTCTTAAATATAATAAGAAATAAATATTGAAAATATATTTCTAGTCTACTGTTGCACTCTCCACATTACTGGGTCATTCATCTTATTCGGCTGAATAGTTTTGTATTTCGTGACCAATTCCAAAAGCTTTATAACAAAACAAAGTTGGTATTTATCGATCGTACAATGCACTGCCCTACAAACTATACACTTCGTTTGATCTATAGTCCTACCAGTCAACACCACCATAAATATACACGTATGTATAGGGGTATGGGTACATGAGGAAATCGATCCGTTAGTTCTATAATCCATCCACATTACGTACTATTAAGACAATCTAAGATATGTTTTTATATTTTATTAAGACTTTCACGCACTATCCCGTATATAGCAGGTTAGGCTGAGAGATCTCATGTCAAGACGCTCCGTTCGTCCGATCCTATATATGTAACTTTTTTTTCTTTTTTTTTATGGAAAAGACACGGCAAACGAGCGTTCGCGTCACCTGATGGTAAGT